>QZGG01002320.1:0-40535 GCA_006409495.1 Sedum album
TACTAACATCATTGATAGAGAACCTTCTTTTATATTGTTTTTGCATTTTTTGGAATCTTTTATGATATCACAAAACCCCTCAATTAATAGGGATAATTGCTGAAAACCACCTCTTATAGGACGTAATTACGGAAAACCACCCCTTATACATTTTATTGCCGAAAACCACCCGTTGTTGGTTTGTTTTTGCTGAATCACACATTCTAACGTTTTCCGTTCAATTAGTGTTTAAATCTCCGTTAGATGGATTAATTAGGTTAGTTAAATTCAATTAATTCAATTAATTAGGTTAATAAAATTCAATTAATTCAATCCCCAAATCTCAAAAGGGATAATTGCCGAAAGCCACCTCTTATAGGCCGTAATTGCCTAAAACCACCCGTTATACATTTTATTGCCATTTTACTCCGTCTGTCTATCTAATCGACCAATTCAATTAAAATCAAATTTTAATCTTAAACGTTAAGTTGAATATAAATTATATAGAGTAAGGATCTAGAGGGACCAATAACTTTTGTAAGACGAAGTTGAATATGCAAAATATACAGGCGGTTGAGATTATTATCAATCTCTTTCCATCATATATATATATATCTATCGTATATATAAGGCACAAAGAGTATATTGATTACAAATATAAATATCGTATTAAAGATTAATATAGAATATAGTAATATATTTCAATCGACATGCACATATAGTAATATATTCCAAGTTTAATATGTCCTCTTAAGAGTTGAGTTCTAGAGAGACATATAAATATTGGAGAAAATTGCCGAAAACCATCTCTTCTAGGCCGTAATTACAGAAAAACCACCCCTTAGTTAGGTTAAACCACCCGTCAGAGATTTAACCTAATTAACCTAATTAATGCCTAATTAATCCATCTAACGGAGATTTAACACTAATTGAACGGAAAATGTTAGAATGTGTGATTCAGCAAAAAACAAACCAACAGCGGGTCGTTTTCGGCAATAAAATGTATAAGGGGTGGTTTTCGGTAATTACGCCCTATAAGAGGTGGTTTCCGGCAATTTTCCCCAATTAATAATTCCATTCTAAGTAATTCGTGGTCACAGTTTCCATAAATTTGAGCCTTACTTGCCACTTACTTTAAGTACTTTATTATTTTCCACAAGCTAGCAATCAGCAAGTAGGGTCGATCTCAAGAGAGAGCAATTTAAGTCAAGAGTTTATTTTTCAATACCCTACGCGGGCAATCGAAAATTCAAATATTTTTGTCTTTCACTTGCATCTTTGAATCCATATCTCAAACGTGGCAAAGTAATCTTGACATATATAACATCGATCACACATAAAAAATGAAATAATACTTGAAAAAATATATTTAAATCATGGGATTTTGTGTGTTGATGGATCGTATAAACATGCTCCATCATTTACCTGTTTCGTCTTGTCTTCTTTCTTGTGCACATTTCATAGTTTTTATCTTTGTAGATGCTCCTAGTATACATAAGTCTAACCTCGGCCATATTGATACTTTTGAGCCTTCTATTGATGATACTCCTTATCTTATAGATGCTCATCTTCAGCATAGTGATGCTCTCAAGGCTGCCCTGTTGGAATATTGTATTAAATATTCATTATGGGACCGTAGTATTTATCAAATATTTAAATATGCTATTATTAAAGATAAATCTATCAATTTAAGTGATCAAATATTGGTTGAGATTTTGGTGTGATAATTATAGTCATGAGAATATCTTGTGTAGATACCAGAGAGATGATTATCAATATCTTTGAGAGACGGATTTGATAATTATCTCGTTTATAGATGTTGGTGTACATCTATAAATAGGGGTTATGGTCCCCGGTCTACCGCATCGTTTCCGGCTTTCTTCCACTCTCAGGAGACTGCTGAATAGAGACATCCGGCTAGGCTGGAAGCACCAACCCGGTGTACTGCGTACACAATTCAGGTTTGTCGTTTCAAGTTAAATATTTATTATGCATACAGATTCCGTTATAAGGTTAAAGTTCCGCATCAAGGTACGCAGTATATACAAATTCAGTTTTTATGCTTAATCATCGATATGTTTATTACGATTCCTGGGACACGCTATTTATGTTTCCGCTGCGCAACTCTGATAGTTTAAAGTTCTAACATGCCCCTGATAGTGTCTCCCAATATGTCACTTCTGCTACCGAGGATCATAGTCATGTTGTTCCCCTCCACCAATCAGCAAGACTAGGTAAGCGATAGAGCACTTTTGTATGCTGCTTTAAGTCCTTAACACTGCTTAGATTCTAACAAATTTTAGTATAAAATTACGCTTTTGGTGTAAGTTTTGTATCTCAGGTTTAAAAGAAGAGTTAGAACAAAAGTATAACAAGAAGGCCGAACTGCTACAATCATGGACTCCCACAACATGTGCTGATAGAGAACTTCCTCAATGGATTAACTGAGATGGAGCTCAGATTGCTGAATGCTTGCGCATGAGGGAATGTGAGGAATATGTACCCGGAGGATGTTTGGAAGTTAATAGAGGACACGGCCGATCAAGTCAGATATCAGGTTTCTTTAGAGAACAATCGCGCTAGATCACTGCATCAAGTGGACGTTACAGGAGAGATCAAGGAACTCAAAGATATGATGCAGAAACTGATGATGAAGCAGAGCGCCGATACTAGACCATGCGAATCCTGTCACACCACAGACCATCAGACAGATGCATGCCCCTCCCTATTCCAAGAACACGCAGATGTTAATGCAGTAGGAGGATGGAATAACGGACAAGCTAGGCAAGGACAGCCTAGGTTCGGTTTAGCTGAGAACGGATTTAGTTGGAAGAACAAGCAGAATTTTCAGAGACCGCACGCTAACCGGCGCGCGCAACCTAATGCTCCCACTGGCGCGCGAACTTTCGTGCCAACTGCTTCCTATAACCCGCCGCACAAAGCGCTGAAGGGCCAGCGCAATACAACCAGCAGCCGAAGAAATCATTAGAGGAAATTGTGGGTCAGTTGGCAGAGACAGTGCATAAGAACCAGGAACAAAACGAGAAGCATTTTACTCTAATTGAAAATCAGTTAACACAAATCTCTGCAACCGTGACCGAGATCGCAATTAACAGAAAAGCCGCTAAAGCCAGTTCACAAAATGGTGTCAACGCCGTAATACTCAGATCGGGCAAGGAAACGTCTGGTGCGCCAGTGGTTACTCGCGCAAGGAAAAAAGCAGACGCGCAGACTCCTAACTCAGCGCCAGAGCCGGACGCACCTGTTGCAAGGCAGGAGAACCAATCTAACAGCAACATACCGCTTCCCTTCCCCTCACTGAGCACTAAATCTAAGAAAACCGAGTTAGATCAGGTTTTCTATAACTTGTTCAGCAAGGTGGAAATTAACATTCCGCTTATAGGTGCATTGAAACAAATTCTGCGGTACGCAAAGTTTCTCAAAGAACTGTGCACGAACAAAAGAAGGAAGGGAGGACATAGAGAGCAAGTGCAGCTTAACTCGAACGCCTCAGCAATAGTGCAACATAAGGTACCACCAAAATGTCGGGATCCAGATACGTTTACTACACCATGCACGATCGGTAACTCTGTAGTCGACAATTGCATTGTAGATCTAGGGGCGTCTATAAATGTTTTACCTCACTCTCTATACACATCTTTGCATCTTGGACCACTTAAGCCTACAGGGTTGACGATCCAATTGGCAGACAGATCTTGCAAGCAATCGGTAGGTATGGTTGAGGATGTCTTGGTGAGAGTGGGAGAATTGGTGTTCCCGGCCAATTTCTATGTATTAGAGATGGAAGGAAACGTCTCTGCCAACACCGCGCAAGTACTGCTAGGCCGACCATTACTGATGACCGCGCGAACAAGGATTGATGTATGGAAGGGAACTCCATTGATGGAAGTTGATGGTGAGGTCATACATTTCAATATATTCAAGGGCATGCTGTTTCCACATGATGACTCCACGGTGAATGCACTGGATATCATTGATGAAGCAGTGGAAGAGGAGCATGCGCGCCAGCAAACTGGCGCACTAGTAGACGCATGCGTAGAAGAAGGCAACACCAGCAGTTCATCCGAAGCTGAAGACATGAGGTATCCTAATTCTAGTACTGAATTATGTGTTGCTGATACGGCTGTCTCTCATAACATGAATGAACCAAAGATCGTACTGAAGCAACTCCCAGAGCACCTGAAGTATGTGTTTTTGGGCGATATTGAGACCAAGCCGGTAATTATAAAGAACCATCTGGAACCTGCGCAAGAAGCGCGCCTGGTGGAAGTCTTGCGCAAGAACAGGCGCGCGATTAGATGGACGTTGGATGACTTGCGCGGAATAAGTTCGGATGTATGCATGCATCGAATTCTGTTAGAAGATGGAGCTAAACCGTGCAGAGATGCTCAGCGAAGACTCAACCCTATCATGAGGGAGGTGGTGCAGAAAGAAATCATTAAGTTGCTCGACGCTGGAATTATCTACCCGATCTCCGATAGTAAGTGGGTGAGCCCGATTCATGTTGTCCCTAAGAAAGGGGGGATCACAGTAGAGGAGAACGCAGCAGGAGAGAACTGGTGCCAAAGAGAATACAGACTGGATGGCGCATGTGCATAGACTACCGGATGCTCAATGCAGTCACGCGCAAGGACCACTTCCCTCTACCGTTTATAGATCAGATGCTTGACCTACTGGCAGGTAAACCCCATTACTATTTGTTGGATGGATTTTCAGGGTACAATCAGATTCCTATAGCTGCGGAGGACCAAGAAAAGACAACGTTTACATGCCCCTTCAGTATGTTTGCATTCCAGCGCATGTCTTTTGGATTATGTAACGCGCCAGGTACGTTTCAAAGGTTAGTCATGAGTATATTCTCGGATATGTTGGGATCATGCATTAAGGTATTTATGGACGATTTTTCTGTGCTTGGGGACACGTTTGATGCATGTTTAGATAATTTAGATAAAGTCTTGAAACGTTGCATGTCTAAAAACCTAGTCCTAAATTATGAAAAGTGTCACTTCATGGTCACGCATGGAGTGGTGCTCGGCCATATTGTCTCAAGGGACGGGCTAAAGGTAGACAAGGCTAAAATTGATCTTATTGCTAGTTTGCCGTACCCTACTAATGATAGAGAAATTAAATCTTTCTTAGGGCACGCAGGATTTTATAGATGTTTTATTAAAGACTTTTCTAAAATATCAACTCCGTTGTCTAACCTCCTGCAAAAAGATGTAGTATTTGATTTCACAGATGCCTGTCGTGCAGCGTTCGATGCGCTTAAATGCGCACTGACTAGCGCGCCAGTACTGCAGGCACCAGACTCGAATCTGCCATTCGAGTTAATGTGTGACGCGAGCGACTACGCTGTTGGCGCGGTACTTGGTCAACGCAGAGACAAGAAACCTCACGCCATCTATCATGCCTCGCGCACACTGGACCCCGCACAACGGAATTACACGACCACTGAAAAGGAGCTGCTAGCCATCGTTTTTGCCCTAGAAAAGTTCCGTGCATACATATTAGGGGCCAAAGTCATCATATTCACGGATCACGCAGCACTGAGGTATATAATGTCCAAGAAAGAAAATAAGCCGAGACTTATGCGTTGGTTGTTGCTTTTGCAGGAATTCGATATAGAAATCAAAGACAAGAAGGGATCGGATAACACGGTAGCTGACCACTTGAGTCAGATAGTCAGGGATGAACAAGAGTAAGTGTGGGGGATTTGATAGAGCACTTTTGTATGCTGTTTTAAGTCCTTAACACTGCTTAGATTCTAACATATTTTAGTACAAGATTACGCTTTTGGTGTAAGTTTTGTATCTCAGGTTTAAAAGAAGAGTTAGAACAAAAGTATAACAAGAAGGCCGAATCTCGGAACAAAAGATAACAAAGTGACAAAGAGCCAAAGACAACAAGCGCGCGAGCAGTGTGGGGCGCGAGTATGGGTCGCGCAAGAGCAGAGCAAAACGATGACGTCAGCAATCAGCGAAATATCCAGAGCGATGTTGTCATCACGCGCAAAGAATATTTCTAAGTTCAGTTTTTGGAGATCAAGATATTCCCAAAGCTGATTTTTAGAGATAAAGATGATTTCTTACAGATTTCCTTGCCTAAATATTCGTGGAAACCCTAGGAGGCAAGACTATAAATACAAAGCTTCATGGAAATCACACATATGCGTACTTAGAGCGATTTTAGAGAGAAGATCAGTTGCACAGATAGATTGCGCCGCCGACGCGAGCAGAGACGCATCATTCAGATTTGCTATTTACTTTAGTTGTTTGATGTTTATTCTTGAGATGTATACATTCAGTATGAGTAGCTAACTTACTGAATTCGGTTTAGATTCAGATCTATGAATGACACGTTTTGAGGTTTTGTTCTTAATTGCATGATAAGTTTAGTATTATTATTCCGAGCTCAATTGCATGATAATTAGGTCAGACAATTAGGCGAAGCCTTGCACCGCAAACTTAGTTGTAAAATCTATTATCTATAGTTAAACTATCAGAAGTACGTGACTGTGAATGATAGGAGTGACACTAGAATAGTCGATAGCTACCTTGACCGGATTCGTGGTTGACTAGACTAGAATTGAATAATAATATCATACGGACCTTGACCGGAATGTATGTGTAGGTTATTAAGCTGTGACAAGACCTTAACCGGCGTGAACTTTATGTCATATATCTTTAGTAACCAATGATAAACGTGGAAATTCATAGTGAAGAATCTGAACCGAGCTCATCTCTTGCATATTTATTAACATCTTTTGTGACAACCTTCTGATCGTGCGCCAGTACCACTTGCGCAACTGTTTTCTTTTCCTTACATTACTTTCACTCACAAACCCCAATCTTAGTTGTAGATCGAAAGACAACTTCTCACCGTTCCCTGTGGATTCGACCCCAGCTTGCCAATACTATACTAGTAGGAGAGTCGGGACAAATTTGCAGCACTCAACAACGTGCTTGTCAGTAAGTCCACTCACTTACCAAATTATCGATATTCTCATATTCTTTACTTCTTTGCGTCATTATCCTCTCGAGAAAAAACCATTCCATTCTATCACATACATTTTTTCATGTTTAATTTCACGTTTTGCGTGTGATTCATGTTATAGATGTAGTAGATTATGTCGCCAGGTTTGGATGTAATTCAAGACATTTAAGATGTAGAATCAAAGATGCAAGGAAAAGACCGAAAAATGGGAATTTTTAGTTCCCGACGGAGGGTAAATAATTTATGGACGCGGAGGGTATGGAATTTCAGATAAATTTTCAAACTTGGAAATAGCAAATTGCATTAACTTCAACTTTGGAAATGAGAAGAAATAATGCACCTCGACCTACAAAAGAAGGTGACTAGTTTTGTGGAATTTATGATAAAAATGTATATATAACGAGGAGAGGATGACATCAAAAAGAAGCCATTATTTGACATTTTTCGGACATTTTTGTGGAATTTGTGACATTTTTGGCTTTCTTTCCATCATTTTCAACCATTTTGGAGCTCACTTGCAACCTTGAAGATTCTGGTTTTTTGAAGACAAAATCTTCTCAGTCTAAAGACGTAGTGACAAGAAAGAAGATAAAGACGAACTCATCTGCATCATTAATATTTGTGACACTTTTGTCACTTACAAACTCTTATATTTTTTATTGTTTTATCATGAATTCTATGTATAACTAAAATAATCCAATTTTGGGAGTTGTTTCTTATCATATTTTGATGATTACTATTGCATGATTATTTTGTGTGAATTTCATTACAATTCTTTGATGCAAATCACATACTTGAATATTTGTTTAGCATAACCTAGCAGTGAACTATATTACCATGTCTTGTATGATGCTTGTTTGATTTTATTCTAATAAAGCCTAGCGGTGTAGCTATTGTGTTATTTATTCAAGTTAATATCTTTCTTCTTGAGAACTTAGCATTTAATAGAATATAAGGATTTTATAGAATTATTTGCATATTATCTTTGCGGATGTATGTGTGTTGTGTCTCTAGCGGGAACAACTAAATAAATTTACATAATTTTTCCATTGAAATAATTATATTATGTTCAAGAAACTCCTTGAATCGTTGTGTTGATAGTTATATTTTATTTGTTACTTGACACACAAAAAGCAATCCAACCCCTTCAAGAATTTTTTAGAATTTTTTACACTAGACTTAAATTTTGCTCTCTCTTGGGTTCGACCCAAGATGTCGCTTGCTAGCTTGTAGAAATTATTATAAATTCAGAATATTCGCAATAACTTCATTTTTAATTGTAATCAAAATATATTGGAAAAACTACGGCGGGAAGCCAGTAATTTCCGGAGCTTTCGATGGATATTCATTTGGAATACAACACATTTAATCTTTGTTGCCATGAATCATCAAGCAAGGAATTATGACTTTTAGTTACTAAACACGGGATAGCAGGCATACAATCTTCCCAATTGATAGAACTAGCGCCTACCTGGATGCAGATATCTCATAAAAATATTTAATAGCCAGTGATTTCGTTTCAACATGGTTGTACACACAAACTCACTTGAATTTCTATTTCAGATTTGTGATTGAACTCTTTTTCGTTCTGACATATGCCTAAGCATGAATTTTTTTGTATATCTATCACCCTCTAAGACACAATTGGCATGCGATCTTTGTTTCCTTAGGACTTCCTCCCTAAGCTTCAATTCATCAAGTTGATCTATCAACTTCCTTTACTGCATACCGACATCATACAATCTCATTTTTAATCTGTATTGTGTCACTAGAAGTATGTCCAATCTCGCCTTGAATTCCCATCGGTCTTGATGGTTGTTCAAAAATGTAAATTCATGTCATGTAAAACCAAGATCAAACAATCTGTAAAATTGAACCACAATGCAAAAACCATTAATTTGATTAGAGCGTTGAACAGTGACTCTGTTCACTTCATCATGCATCAAAACCTCATCAAAATTGCCACTACTACCCAAGGTATTGATGTCATTTGATAAATTTGACGTAGGAGATTCCAACTTAGATGCGTTTTATACGTCACTGGATGACCATAAAAGAGTTAATTGGAATCGATTACAGTTATCAACATCCACTACATAGCTAATGTGAAGTCTAGAAAAATTAATAAAAGTAACATCAATACCTATTCTCCCAAAGAAAGCTAAGCCACCCGATCTCCCTTTGCAATTAACCGAGAAGCATCCTTCAAATCAAAATTTACAATGAAGACTTTCAGCTTTATGATGATTGACTGAAGCCTTCGAAAGCTTCAGGAACAAGAACCAGAAGGAGATAGGGGATAGTAGAGAGAAGAAGAAGAAGACTGAAGAGAGATAGAAGGGAAGAGGGAAGTTAGACACACGAAATTCCTTGCATTCATCAACTACTGTTCACGCTATTTATAATCATAGCATGATCATTACAATCCAAAAGTAATAACAGAATTCATAACAGACCCATTACTTTTCTGCCACGTGCCCTGCTCCAGCTGACGTCTCAAAAGTTGTTGGAGAGTAGCGCGTACTCGCCACTTTCTTCCGGAACCCTCGTCCTTCCTGCCGGACTGTTACATTGCTCCCCCCGATGAGACCGATCTCGGCCTCGAGATCAAAATCTGGGTAGTCCGCCCTTAACTTCGCACAATCCACCCATTCAGCATCTTCTTTCCTCTGTCCCTCCCACAACACCAAGCCTGCGCAACTTCCACCTCCCCACGCTTAATGATCCTGTAGTTTAATACCTCAGTAGGCTTAACAGAAGGGAAAGACTGAACAAAACAGTCCGGCCAGTTGACATCAAACGGAGGAGAACCTTTGCAGCGCTTTAAGTTCGAAACATGGAATACTGGGTGAATGCGAGCGTCATCAGGTAGCGCCAACCGGTAAGCTACCGGACCATGTTTTGCAGTGATACAGAATGGCCCATAATAACGTCGAGCTAGCTTATTCGAATGTCTCAGCTTCATGGATGACTGTCGATAAGGCTGCAGCCTTACAAACACCCAATCACCAACAGCATAACTCACATCCTTTCTGTGTTTATTGGCCTGCACTGCCATACGCTGCTGCGCCCTTAAGAGATTGGTCTTCAATTGTTTCAGCAGGGTGGTTCGATCTGTCAGGGTTCTGTCGACAGCATCCACGCTTGAGGTACCTGACACATAGTCCAATAACACAGGAGGTGGTCTGCCATACACCGCCTCAAAAGGAGTGATCTGAAGGCCAGAGTGCAGAGACGTATTATAGTGCAATTCTGCCCAGGACAGGTAATGCAACCACAGAGACTGCCGTTCAAAAACAAAGCATCTGAGATAATCCTCCAACAATCTGTTTAAGATTTCCGTTTGTCCATCGGACTGCGGATGATATGCAGTACTGAAAGACAGTTTCGTACCCTGAAGACGAAACAACTCTTTCCAAAAAGCACTTAAGAACTTCGCGTCGCGATCCGAGACAATCCCAGTAGGAAAACCATGAAGTCTACAAATGTCCTTCATGAACACAGCCGCAACGTCCTCAGCTGAGGCACCAGTCCTCAGCGGACAGAAATGAGCATATTTCGACAATCTGTCAACAACTACCATGATGGATGTTTTGCCTTGAGACAACGGCAACTCCACAATGAAATCCATTGATATTTCGTCCCACACCCGCTCCGGAATGGGTAAGGGTTGCAGCAAACCCGGAGACGCTGTATTCAAGGGCTTAACCTGTTGACAGATAGCACATTGATTGACATAGGCTCTGACATCTCGCCGGAGCCCTTTCCAAGCAAAATTAGACTGAATTCGAGCAGTGGTTCGGTCTATTCCAGCGTGCCCACCAACTGGAGTGTCGTGATATTCTTGCAAAATCAAATGTTTAATCGCCACATTATCCCCCACAAAGATCCGATTCCTGAAGAGCAACAGACCATCATGAACCTTAAAATCTTTATGCAATTCCGGGTTTTGTTCCACACTGTGTAATAACGCCTGAGACTCTGTGCATGTTGCATACATAGCCCTTAGCGCCCTTAACAGACCAAAAACAGGTTTAGAGTGGCCTTGCAATGCCATGCAAGTTCCCTGCTCAACCCTAGATAGGGCATCCGCTGCGGCGTTATCTTTACCCGGCTTGTAAACAATATCAAAGTCATAACCTATAAGTTTACTTACCCAACGCTGCTGATCAGGAGTATGAATTGTCTGGGTAAGAATTACACGAAGAGGTTGATGATCTGTCTCGATTGTGAAATGGCTACCAAGCAAGTAATGCCTCCATTTTTGCACCGCCATTACTACTGCTGCAAGCTCTCTGTTGTAGGCTGAGCTACGCTGCAAAGAGAGAGAGAACTGACAACTATGATAAGCAATAGGATGACCAAGCTGAGATAGAACTGCTCCCATCCCCACACCTGAGGCGTCCGTGTGCACAGTAAATGGCAACGTAAAATCTGGTAATCTGAGAATCGGAGCTCGAGCTAGAATACTCTTGAGATTAGAAAAAGCAGCAGATGCCTCCTCATTCCAAACAAAGGCATCCTTACGCAAAAGCATTGTCAACGGAGCAGCCACCCTTGCATAATTGGCGATGAAACGCCTATAGTAGCCAGTGATACCTAAAAACCCACGTAACTGTTTAATGTTAGTAGGTAAAGACCATTGAAGAATAGCGTGTACCTTCGCCGGATCGACCTCCATTCCTTGAGCGGAGATAATGTGCCCCAAGTAATGGACACGGGACAAAGCAACAGTGCACTTTGAGGCTTTTGCATAGTAAGAATGAGACATCAGCAGCGAGAAAACCTCCCGAAGGTGCAGTAGATGGTCTTCCCAGCTGTGACTATAAATGAGAATATCATCCATAAAAACTAGCACATACTTGCGTAATAACGGCCGGAACAAATCATTCATAGCAGCTTGAAAAGTGGAGGGGGCATTGGTGAGACCAAACGGCATGACCAGGAACTCAAAGTGGCCGTCATGAGTCCGGAACGCTGTCTTATAAACATCCTCACTGGCCATTAAAATCTGATGGTACCCGGAACGTAAGTCCAGCTTAGAGAACGTAGTTGCCCCATGGAGTTCATCAAAGAGTTCATCAACAGTTGGCATAGGAAAACGATCCTTGACCGTGATCGCATTAAGAGCCCTAAAATCCACACAAAATCTCCATGTACCATCCTTTTTCTTCACCAAAAGAACCGGAGATGAAAAAGGACTATGGCTCGAGCGTATGATACCCTCAGCTAACATATCCTTCACAAGCCTCTCAATCTCAACTTTCTGAAAGTGTGGATACCTATACGGCCTTACTTTGACAGGGGCAGCACCTGGACAT
Organism: Sedum album; assembly: GCA_006409495.1. Taxonomy (NCBI): domain Eukaryota; kingdom Viridiplantae; phylum Streptophyta; class Magnoliopsida; order Saxifragales; family Crassulaceae; genus Sedum; species Sedum album. The sequence goes on from QZGG01002320.1 coordinate 12,315, forward strand.
AATGGAATATGGTGATCATGAGTTCGGGATGGTGGTAGTCCGGTTGGTGTCGCAAAAATCCCACGAAACTCGGTTAATAATTCCAATAGTGCTTCACGCGCACACTTGCTTAAATCATCAGGTATTTCAGGAAGAGTACCTTCCACCTGTGTGTCACTTGAGATCAACAACTCCATATGAAATAACGACATTACTGCACCTCCTCGCTGAGCCTTTTTAAACTGACCCAAGGACATCGTGCTGAGCTGCATATTACTCTTCACACCCTGCAACTTCAAGGCTGTACCCTTGTGACATATCTGCACCCATAAGTCCTTATAATCGAATGTCGTTGGTCTGACATTGGCCAACCATTGAGCACCAAACACTGCATCTGCCCCATAAATGGGCAACAAATAAAAATCTACCTCGAAACAAACACCTGCCAACCAGACCGGCACTGCCCGACACAAACCTTCACACCTTAACTGCTCACCATTACCTACAGTCACACCCAACTCCCTCGTAGATTCCACTGCCAACCCTGCGTGTTTAGCAATACGAGTTTGGAGGAAATTATGAGTAGAACCTCCGTCCACCAATATCAAGATGTGCTCATTCTGTAATGTGCCAGACAGGCGGATTGTACTCGGAATGTTATACCCCTGCATGGCATTATATGAGATAGTTGGTTCATCCGCCACCACTGCTTCAACTGTTTCTTCAGAAGGTAGCAATTCCTCATGTATATCTAGCTCATCCTCCATGATCATGCACTGAAACTTAGGTTTGCATAAGTGGCCCGGAACATAACGCTCATCACACGTAAAACAAAGGCCCTTCTCTTTGCGAGCCGCTATCTCGGCCGGCGTTAGCTTACGCACAGGTAAACCAGGATTCAGAGGGGTCGGACGTGGTCCGAAACTTCCTGGTTTTGCTCCTGGAGACACTGGGGCGTTCTGGCGAACACCTGGCGGGCGTGCTCCACCCCATCGACTAGACGTCAACTTCTGTTCAGCAACCCTTGCCATTCCCATTGCTAACTGAAGGGAACCAGGGGAAAATAACACGATCTCATTGTGGATTTCATCTCTTAAGCCAGCGAGGAATCGATTCAATAGGTTTTCCGGCGACAGCCCAGGTGTTCGAACCGATAAATCCTCAAACTCTCGGATGTACTCAGAGACCGACGATGTTTGATGCAGTTTGTTCAGCGCGATCTCTGCATTCCAAAATGGAGAAGGACCAAAACGTAAAATCACATCCGTTTTAAAAGAAGCCCAGTCACGTACCTGATGTGTTGAATCCAGCCAACGAAACCATTTGTGCGCCTCACCCATCATGTAAAACGAAGCGATCGACACTCGCTGCTCGTAAGAAATCCGATAAAACTCAAAGAATCGCTCCATTTGATAAATCCAACCTTCTACATCATCTCCAGAGAACATATGCACCTCTATACGCAGCGGTTTTGATGCTTGGAGCGTGGAGTCACCACCACCCAATGACGGTCCCGCAGCCATCATAGGGGAATGATGAGGACTGTTGGACACATTGGAAAACGCCGGAGGTGTAGCGAGCAAGGGAGGCAGAAGAGACGGATCAACATGCTGCTTCTCTTTACCTCCATCCGCCGGCTGACCGTTTTGCAGACTGACAAACATCTCCATCATCTTGTCAAATCGCGCAGAATACAGAGCAGCCTCTTCCGCCCGTTGTTGCTCGGCGGCCTGATACTTGACGGTAAGATCGGAAACTGCCTGAGAAAGCGCAGCAACCGTGTCCGCCGATGTGACCGTTGAAGAGCGAGTTTCCGGCATGGTCAATGAAAGCACCAAATGAAGCCTTCGAAAGCTTCAGGAACAAGAACCAGAAGGAGATAGGGGATAGTAGAGAGAAGAAGAAGAAGACTGAAGAGAGATAGAAGGGAAGAGGGAAGTTAGACACACGAAATTCCTTGCATTCATCAACTACTGTTCACGCTATTTATAATCATAGCATGATCATTACAATCCAAAAGTAATAACAGAATTCATAACAGACCCATTACTTTTCTGCCACGTGCCCTGCTCCAGCTGACGTCTCAAAAGTTGTTGGAGAGTAGCGCGTACTCGCCACTTTCTTCCGGAACCCTCGTCCTTCCTGCCGGACTGTTACATTGACCCTCGTCTCCAAAAGGACGACCACTAGGAGTTTATAGAACGCAAGCAAGTCCCCAAAACTTTGAAGTCAACTCGAATTCCTCACCACGCGACAATTCTAACAAAGGAAACTCATTGCAATCAACAGGGCTGGTCCCAGCCGCTACCTTACTCATAATCTGGTTTGGACTACCCACTTCAGAATATCTCTCTCCTCCTACTTGGTTGACCACACTCTGAGTTCAGTGACTTAGCATTTTCACCATTTCAAAATGCACTAGAAGAAAAAGAGCTCGATTCCTTTTGAACATCAAGACCTGCATCTCTAGGTTCCTTAATACGAATACCCGGAGATGGCATGAGAATCGGTTGTAGGGTCTGATACATGATGACTTGATTGAGACCAAACGATTGCTGAGTAATTTCATTTTCAATGTGATGAGCAATAAAGGATAGCCTAAAATCCCAATCATCAACTCCATGGTCATACTGCGCAACCTTTTGATCTTCCTCCTGAACCATTTGAGTGCCCAATAGACAAACCCTAGAAATATGATGCCTTTCAACATTCTGATTCCAATAGATTTTCCTTTTTTAATAGAAACGTTTGACCAAAGACCAGCTTGTAAACCTTCCTCCACGATAGAAGTTGGTGGAACAGATAGTCCAACATTTAAAAAGCCCACTAAATCACTCTCAATGGGGCCAACATCCAAACAAACTTTCTTTCCTTTTGTCACACGTAATTGATTTTGGTACTCATTTGAAAACTCTTGCATGTAGCCCCCGTGTCAAACTTGGAAATCTGAGAATGCTGAATAAACCGTATTAGGTAGCAAAAAGTAATTACCCAGATTTTGTTGGATATCAAATTCTCCACGTGTAGTAAATAGTCCATACCTAACCTCATCACAAAGCTGAAACTGTAAACAAACCTCATTCTAGTCATGGAAAGGTTTCGTTAAAGAAGTCATTTCCTATACCCTCTCTATCTAATAGTATCTTTCCTCAATAGATGACTGCTTCAAGTATTGTTCCACATGCAACTCAAAATTCATCTCACAAGTATACATATCCGGATTAATAGTCATTCCTTAGATGCATCACTAAACCACACTTTGTGCACATCTTTAGAAGCCTCTATACTTGATATCCACTTATAAAGAGCATTTCGCCCGTCGGCGAATAAAAGACTTAGTGAGTGGTAGATTTCCGAGAACTCGAACTTAACCCATACAATCTCCTCCTCTCAACCCTATTAGAAGTAAATGCCAGATTAGAAGTTCACCTCCAAAACCTTAGCAAAGTTAATAATCATCTCCAAATACTTCTGATCCATCATCTCCGTAGGCAAGTTGTAGAGCTGGACCCAGACTGAGAAAGTATCATCCTGAAGATCATTTGGTACTAGATCTCCAGAACACTTATCTAGCAACAACATACATTCTTTAAACAGCCACGGGCCTCCATACAACACATTTTCTAGGTCCTCTAAATATTTAAACTTCACCGTCATTGCTTTACCCGATACTGTTGATATCGACAGCGATCCACGCATGATCTAGCTCCTTCCACATTTCATCTGGCGTATTAGCTATATGCTCACAATGAAGGACCTCCGCTAGCTGATCAATCTCCATATTGATGCTTTGTCGATTATGGTGATTACACTACATGTCGATTGCTGTTAAACCCTTTAAAGTAACACGCACCAAAGGTATTGTAGCTTTATGGGTTTCTTAAAAGGATTTCAGAACCAAAAAAGGAAAATTGGACTATACAATAAAGTTTGTGCCTAACACAAATCATTATCACTTAAAGCAACAATATTTACATAAACAAGACCAAAGATAGCTGAGAGTTTAATCAAAAGATAAGAAGTCAGATAAAAATACTATGTTGTTTGGTTTTCCAATCTTTTTAAATCTCCAATCAGAAGTGGTTTTTCTTAAAATTAAAATCATTTCAAATATTAAGCAGGAAGGGTTTAGGATTATTTGGATATTTTTTGGAGAATGAAGGAAAAATACACAATAACTTATCATATTCAATCCAACTGTTGAGATTAAAGTATAACTCATTAAATTTGATGACTTGTGACGAGCACGTCGTTGAGTTCTGCAAATTTATCCGTCTCCTCCTTAGTATAGTCTAGGCAAGTCAGGGGTCGAATCCACAAGGAACGGTGAGAAGTCGTCTTCAATCTACAACTAAATTGGAGTTTTGTAAGTATGAGCACATAGAGAAAAGAAAACAGTTGCGCAAGTAGTACTGCGCACGATGAGAAGGCAGATATAAAAGATGTCAATAAAAACTGAGATGAGCTCGGTTCAGATTCCTCACTATGAATTCTATGTTTGTCATCGGTCACTAAAGATACATGATATAATGTCCATGCAATTGAGCTTGGAGTAATAATACTAAACTTATCATGCAGTTGAGAACAAAACCTCAAAGAATATTATTCTTAGATCTGAATCCAAACCGAATTCAGCATGTTAGCTAGACATGCTCAATGAATACATCTCAAAATTAATATTGAACAACTAAAATAACAAAGCAAATCTGATGGACGCGTCGTCTTGCTCGCGTCGGAAGCTTGCGCGCAGGTCTCTTTCCCTGAATTGGGTGGCTCTTCACACACACTTGTGATTTCCTTCATGCTTTGTATTTATAGCTTGCCTTCTAGGGTTTCCACGAAAAAGTAGGCAAGAAAATATATTGGAAATCATCCTTATCTCTAAAAATCAGCCTTGGAAATATTTTATCTCTAAATTCCAGACTTAGAAATATTCTTTGCGTGTGATGACGTCATCGCTCCGGATTTGTCGCTGATTGCTGACGTCATCGCTTCCTCTGCTCTGCACGACACATACTCGCGCGCCACACTACTCGCGCGCTCGTTGGTTTTCAGCTCTCGTCAACTTTGTTGTTCTTTGTTCTGAGATTCAGCCTTCTTGTTGCACTTTTGTTCGAACTCCTCCGTTACACCTGAGACATTAAACTACACCAAAAGCGTAATCTTATACTGAATATGTTAGAAATACAAGCAGTGTAAAGGACCTAAAACAGCATACAAAAGTGCTCTATCAACTTGGGACGGTTAGATTTGGTTTTTTTACATTAAGTCATTCACTGGATTATTATAGCTGAACGATTTATCTTCCTTTCTCCTTTCACATGCTTGTCGTATATAGTTGTAGGAAGTGTTTTTTATAAATTTGAAATAAATAGATAAAAATATGGGGCAGTTGATGGTCCCTAAATCTCAACCTTAATGATGATCTGGATTAAGAATTTTTGATTAGTAGATTTGGAAAAATTAGATGTGGTTAGAGAAAAATTTAGAAGTAAAATGATTCTTTTATTTCCCTTACTCCAGAGAAATAAGTACAGAAGACCTACTTATACAATTACCTAACTTTTCAAATTCAAATAAAAATCAAATACTCACCAGCTACCTTTTTAGCAACTTAAACTCACTATAACTTATAATTCAAATCTTTTACCATCCACCATAAAAATCATTTCAATAACTCTTCAGATATGAATTACTCTTTAACACCCTCTGTAATTCATTTTATCAGTTGACTAAAATTGAGCAAAAGCACTGGCATGTATTGATAATAAATGGTGCAATAGAATTTAGGATCCATGATTTAATACTCTACTACGGCTCCCTCATTTCAATAACAAAGTCTTGTTATTTTAGGATACGAACAATAACAAAGTCTTGTCTTTTTTAAAGTCCAAGGCTGGTTCCATGGAAGTTCTTGTTCGTCCCTGAACAATCCGGCTTCCTTACCTCTTTGTGTAATGTACGCGTGAATGTTGGACTTACTGCGCCACGCGTTCGCGCCACCCACACAACCTGCACAACTGTGACTATACAACACAAACTGATTTAAGTAACTAATTCAAACTTTGCTTTACCTCTCTCGTGGAATGCATATCAATTCGGATGATTGGGAGATAGTCCTTTTTAAGCACCGGTCACCGAATTCTTCTTGATTTGCGATTGCATGGTTATTCGTTTTCGCTTTTTCTGGTACGTGATTGATTCGCGTCTTAGGGTTTCTGAGCTTTACGTCTTTGACGCATAACTTTTTGTTCTCGGACAGTTTGATACACACTTTGTTGCATGATTTCTTCGTTTCATTGCTTCGACCTTTTGAGCTTTCACTTTGAACTGAATACTTTCCGGTCCGGATATTATTCTTCCCTAGAATGGTTTCCGATCATGGCCTTCGGATAGCAGCTATGGAACCACGCCCCGCTCTCACTTTTGTCCAGTCGCGCCAAGTCAGGCTGTGCATTTGCAACCGCGCGCCCCTTCCTGAGCGACTAACTTTAGCGACGACGATCTGTTTTCCCGTCTCGTCACGCCATTAGGGTTTTCGCCTTCGGCATCTATGTGACTAAGCTTGCTCTTTATCCTTTGACCGCGAAGTACCAACCTCCACGATTACTCATAACCATACAACCGATCCTCAAGAATTGTTTGGTTGACTGCTTCTCTAGGACGTTTCTATCAGCTCCACATCCCTCTTTATTCCACTCAAGAGATACACAAAATTGTTTGCTCCACATCCCTCATAACCATACAACCGATCCTCAAGAATTGTTTGCGCACGACAGTGTTTCTCGCACACAATTACCTCTTGAGATGCCACATTCAGTATATCTAAAACGAAAAATTTAACTAAACTACTCCTATGATAGATGTACTACTACCCCCCCCACACTTAAACAAAAACGTGCCCTCATGTTATGCACAAGTAGTAAAGAAGGCAGTAGCAATGCATGCACATAAAAAAGTTTGCACCGATTACAATTCAGAATATAGCCTCACCACCGAAATTAGTCAAACACCGAGTAAATTAAAACACCGTTCAAAACATGATGACAAGTCAAAATACATGTGTTTTAAAATAAACAGTTCAACAACCACCGAAATAGTTCATTACACCGATCATAAATATTCAAAAAGAAGAAGACGAGAATGATCGGGTGAGTTTGTCAATTGGGTCTTCATACTACAGCGCATATTCCTCTGGGATCGGATCACCTGCACGCCAACCTCTTGGCGGGGTCAAGTTCAGGTTGGCACCCTGTGGTGCCATATACTCCATAACACGTTGGGCGTTGAACACCCAGAGTTCATCCACTGGAAAATGTTGCTCTGGCGCGCCAGTTCCTTGGGCGCTAGATTCTGCTTGCGCACGCCCAGACCTGCGCCTGCTCCTTCTGGGCGACACTGGCTCCCGCGCCACTACCTTTGGCGCAGCCCTGAAGTTCTCCAGCCCGCGCCTGTAACTCCAGTATGCGGTTCCATCCGCGCGAACTTTATCCCCTTATACAGGCGCATCTTTTGGCACGTCAAGTACTCTGCTCGTACTAATGTGTGCTCTTCAATCCATGGTTCCATATGCAGACCGCGCAAAAAGTGCGTAATCACCCCTCCGCACAACAATGGTCCCTTCATGCTCACCATTTCCCAATATTTGGTGAGCAAGCGCGTATAGCATACCTTCTTCCCATAGTAGAGACCCTTGAGGATCTCCATGTCCATAAGTCCTGGCCTTTGGGATCCATTGTAGCGGCCCAAGATGGAATGGGAGACGAGCCTTTGAAGATAGAACATCTTCGGGTTCAATAGCTTCGTCCCCAAACTCCTTCCTCCTGCGTATGGCTTGCTACCATCCGTCCAGTCGTCCCAAGCTTCTTGGTCCGAGTGCTCATCAACCTCCGCGCCCGGCATCCTATCAAAGCCCATCACAGCTCCAAACTATGATGGTCGAGCCTCATAGTACACCCCACGGTGCCTGTATCGGATTCGGTCGCTCAGGCCTTCGTATGAGGCCAAGAACTCTATGACATCATCTGCGTCGGTGTCACATGATAATTCCATGAACGCAGCCCATCCGGTTGCGGCGAATGCCGCGTGCACTTCCTCATATAATCCCATCTCGCGCAGGAAGTCCTCGTCCACAAACACGGATGGCAACACCTCACACTTGCTAAACATGTTGTACTTAATGTGAAAATCCAATTTCTCAGTTTGATCCACGCAGATTGACATATTGGCCTTACTAAAATCACGGATCAATTCACAACTAGCGCACGTGTCCAGTCACGTGTGAACAAAACCCAGATCTGACCGTACTCCTTTCTAATGAATTGCACTAGCAGAATTACTCGGAATTAGATCAGATTTGATGAGCGAATTACCTCTGTTGAGATCTACAAATCTGCAAAAGATGGCGTGAATCTGGGCTTGGTGCGGCGGCAATGCGGCGGAGCTGTGGCGGCGGCTTGGTGTGTAACGGCTAGTTTTTAGTGAGAGAAGGCAAAAATGAATTGTGACACAATTTTCACCTTACATCACATATTTATAGCACAAAAAGCCCACATGCATGCATGGCCCAAAACTACATGGGCCTAAAACTAAAACTAAAACTAAACCTAAAACTAAAACTAAAACTAAGACTACAACTAAGCAAAACTCTACACACACACGAGAACACACACTCAAAAAAATGAAAACAAAGTTAAGTTTGTCGGGTACCTCCCGACGAGTGCTTTGTTTAACGTCGTTAGCTCGACGCAGGTTGCGCATCCTATGGCACCCGGATCTCCTCCCCCACACTTGAACTTTTGCCTACTTCCGTATTATCATCTTTTCTGCATGGCAAAAATTCAAGTGAGTTAGTATCAGCAGATAAAACATAATTAATATGATCGGAGGGAAGAGAAATAGAAAACGCGAAGTCTCGCGTGTTAGTCCCCTCGGATGCGCCAGACTGTGCGCAGGTTAACTCTCGCGCGTCCTTGAGTCGCGCGGCTCTGTTCTGTAGCACCATCCTGCGCACCTTCTCCGCATTCCTGTGCTGGTCCCAAGTATCATACTGCTCCCGACCTCGCTCTCTGCTCCTCTTGTCAGGTGGTTTAGTCTTTGTGTTGTTCTGGCGCGCCATAGATATCATCTTCTGGTTGGCGCGCATGGTCTCAGAGTGCGTCGGTCTAGATGTAGCAGTTTTGTCTCTGAACTTGACTTGGTTATCTACTATCGGTTCTTCAGATAATCTGATTCGGTTTATGACATCTAATCTGAGTTTGCGTTTCTTAGCTTGTAATGTCACAATACCATTACCAACGTCGATGTACACTTGCGCGGTCCTCATAAATGGTCGGCCTAGCAAAACTGTTTCCCGTGACTCATTGTTCGGTTTTTCCATGTCTACTACGTAAAATCCGCTAAAAACTTGAGTCCAGCGACCTGTGTCAAGACATCCTCTACTTTACCTTTTGCTTCGGTCCGTGAGTTGTCCGCGAGTAGTAAACCAATATCAGTCGGCTCAAGAGGTCCCATAGATGACGCAGAATACAGCGAGTAGGGTAGCAAGTTCACCGAAGCCCCTAAATCTAGCATGCATTCGCTAGCAAATGTGTCTCCAATGGTGCATGGGATACTGAAGGTTCCTAGGTCCGCAAGCTTCTCTGGTAGGTCCGGAGCCAAACATAGCTTCAGACTAGCTTGGAAATCATCCAGCATGATTTCCTCATTCTGCTCTGGTGCGATAGGAACTACTCGCGTAAATACTGGTGCGACGACTAACTCTGGATTTAGCTCTGCTGCGCCATCAGTAGCGCGCGTGTCAACTGGCGCGCTCGTCTGGTCTAGTTGTGGCGCGTCCATCCGATCGTCTGGTCTAGTTGTGGCGCGTCCATCCGAACCATGTTGACACTTCCCTTCGGGTTTTGAATAACCTGAGAAGGCAGATTGCCGTCACTAGCTTTCAGTTCGCTTACAGTAGTGGCAATCTGAGTGAGCTGATTCTGTATCAGTTTGAACCATTTGTCGTTCTGCTCTTCATTCTTACGCACTGTCTCAGCTAACTGACCCACAATATCCTCTAAAGATCTCTTCGGCTGCTGGTTGTACTGCGCTGGCCCTTCAGCGCGTTTGGCGGCAGTTTGTAGGAAGTCGCGGGCGCGTAAGGTCGCGCGCCAGTTGGTGCATTAGGTTACGCGCGCCAGTCAGTGCGCGGTCTCTGGAAATTCTGCTCGTTCTTCCAACTAAACCCGTTCTCTACTAAACCGAATCTAGGCTATCCTTGCCTAACTTGTCCATTGTTCCACCCTCCTACAGCATTAACATCTGCGTGTTCTTCAAAAAAGGAGGGGCATGCGTCTGTCTGATGGTCTGTGGCGTGACAGAATTCGCATGGTCTAGTACCGGCGCTCTGCTTCATCATTAGTTTCTGCATCATATCTTTTAACTCTTTAATTTCTCCTGTGACGTCTACTTGATGCAGTGATCTGGCGCGATTGTTCTCTAAAGAAACCTGATATCTGACTTGATCGGCCGTGTCCTCTATTAACTTCCAAACATCCTCCGGGTACATATTCCTCACATTGCCTCCTGCGCAAGCATTCAGCAATCTGAGTTCCATCTCAGTTAATCCATTGAGGAAGTTCTCTATCAGCACATGTTGTGGGAGTCCATGATTGTAGCAACTGCTCGTAATATTCTAATAACGACTCTCCATGCAACTGCTTTGGCACGGCTAGCTCTCTTCTGAGTAGTGACACCTTAGCCGCAGGGTAGAACTTGTCCAAGAACCGTTCCTGCAACTCGGGCCACGTCCTTATCGAACCGGGTGCTAGCCCCATCAGCCACTGTCTAGCTGAATCACACAATGAGAATGGGAAGGCTCTTAATTTCAGCAACTCTGGATCCTCGTTCCCATTCCTCATATTCTCACAGATGGCCGCAAACTCTCTGACATGTTTTACTGGATTCTCACTTGCCATACCATGGAACTTAGGTATGTAGTGAACAAGCTGGGTCCGTATTCAAAGTGACCATCCGGGGGCAGCACGGTGCACCATAGTTGATTAACGGCTTGAGGAGCAGACATCTCCTTGATGGTGCGTCGCGCAACAGGTGGCGCAGGTACGCGCGCGACAGGTGGTGGCGCGCGTACATCCATATTGTTGTTTAGCTGGTTGTCGTTTCTCGGCAGTTCAGCATCCCCTCTGAACTCTAGGTCTCTGCGTAATTCTCTTCTGAGTGCTTCGAGTTCAGCAGGGTGTAGGCGAGCAAAGACGTTATCGGCGTTGCGCCCTGGCGCATCTGGCGTGTTGTCCATGCGTCTGCCGATCACACTATTCTCAAATATCTTCCATGCACAGACAAAAACAACAGCTAGATTAAATGTAACTAATTTTTTTTGGATTCTTTATATATAAGAAAACAAAAAGTAAATAACAAACTTAAATATTAAAGAAAAAGAAAAGAAAACTTCTCTAGCCGTTCCCCAGCAACGGCGCCAAAATTTGACGAGCACGTCGTTGAGTGCTGCAAATTTGTCCCTTCCTCCTTAGTATAGTCTTGGCAAGTCAGGGGTCGAATCCACAGGGAACGGTGAGGAGTTATCTTTTATCTACAACTAAAGATTGGGGTTTGGTGAGTAAAACAAGTAAAAGAAAGAAAACGGATGCGCGAGTATACTACTGGCGCACAGAATTAATACGAGTGTAAACTATAAATATGAGATGAGCTCAGCTTAGACTTATCACTATGAACTTCTATGTTTATCACGGATTTTCTAAGGATCTATGACTGATTGTTCACGCAAGCTAAGGTCCGGTAAAGGCTTAATAACTTACACATATATTCCGGTAAAGGTTTATATGATATTACTACCCAACCTAGTCTAATTAACCACGAATCCGGTAAAGGTAGTGATTAACTATTCTAGTGCTACTCCTATCATTCACTGTAACGTACCTCTGATAGTTTAACGTTAGATAATAGAGTCTATAATTAGGTCTGCGGGTAAAGGCTTCGCCTAACTATCTAAACTAGTTATCATGCAAGTTTGCTCGGAGTAATAATACTAAACAGGTCATGCATTAAGAATGAAACCTCAAAACATATAATTCGTAGATCAAAGTCTAAAACTGAATTCAACAAGTTAGATAGACATGCTGAATTTATTCATCTCAATATCTATATGTAAACAACAAGTAAGACCACTATAGCCTGGTGCGCGCGTCTTCAGTGCGCGTAACAGTCTTGCGCCGGCAGTTCTGCGATCCTTCTCCAATTCACCTCTAAATCGTCTCTATATGCGCCTTTATGTACATGTCTGGAGTTTTCTGGTAGCTGCATATTTATACTCTTGCCTCCAAGGGTTTCCACGAATATTTAGGCAAGAGAATATATCTTTATCTCTAAAAATTAGATTTGGGAATAACTTTATCTCTAAATTCCAGACTTAGAAATATTCTTAGCGCGTGACGACGTCATCGCTCCAGATATTTCGCTGATTGCTGACGTCATTGTTCTGCTATGCTCTGCGCGACTAAGACTGGCGCGCCACACTTCTCGCGCGCTAGTTGGTCTTTGGCTCTTGCTAACTTTGTTGTCTTTTGTTCCGAGATTCAGCCTTCTTGTTGCACTCTTAGTCTAACTCTTCTTTTAAACCTGAGATACAAAACTACACCAAAAGCATAATCTTATACTAAAATATGTTAGAATCTAAGCAGTGTAACGGACTTAAAACAGCATATAAAAGTGCTCTATCAGAAGTTTTTCAAGCAGTTTATTTCTTAGCACAAATAAAAGATCATGAAACTAAGGAATCTGCTATTATTTATTTTGGTGAACATCAATTTTTCACTATGAAAAAAACATCGGACGTTGCAAATCTTCGGAGGGATAATGGTTCATATATTCTTTGACTAGCTTTTGAAAACACAATCCCTGAAAATGCATATGAGATATCTAACAAATATTTAAATTCAAATTTGTTAGATTATTTTTGAGGATTGGCGGCACTAAATACAAGAGTGTAAATGGGTTGGAGAAATGAAGCGCTTAATCAAATTAAACTTTCTTGCTTGATACTATTTCCAAGAAACTATAAGAACTAGAGAAACCTATTGAAGTAGACGTTTCAAAGAACCTAGTGGCTTGGGAGAACACTATAGTTGATGAAGTAGCCTTTGGGGAGAACAAAGGCTATTGTGACGAGCCATGACTAAGGATCTCTACACAGTAGAGAGCTAAGTGTGCATCCGGACGAGTCCGTAGTAAAAAGCCTTGTAGAGTTTGTACTTCATTTTTTCATCGTTACTAGTGGATTGTTAATTAGAGTTGGAATAACTCCCTCATACATACAGATACATTGTCCCAGAATAGGATGTCAAATATCCATGTAACTACATTAACTTTTCATTATTTCTATTCATTCAAAATATTCAAAACATTACTAATGTATTCCTCAAAAGTTGTCATAACAACAACTGAGACAAGTTTTATAATGGAGACTAGAACTACAAATTGTGCCAGAGCAGACATATCAGGAGAAATTTAAAATCAGTGGAAGATATATGGAAAGACCTTTTAGTTTGGAAGAGTAAGACTACTGGAAATCAAATATGAATGCCTTCATTAGATCGTTGAACGAGAATGCCTAAAAAGCTTTAGTTGAAGGATGAATTGCAACAACTCAAGTTATAGTAGACACTAGAGGGATATTACCTAAACCAGAGGCTTCAAGATTAGATGAAGAAAAGAAGTACATCCAAGGAATCGATCATACCCTCTATACAATCAAAAGTGCAATAGACAAACAAAACTATAAGCTGATAGCAATAGTAGAGATCGTCAGTAGGGTTGGACATTTTCAATATAATGAATTTTGATTAAATTGCATGAATATCATAGAGTGGAGGTTGGGAATAAAAATGAAGGTTTGTAAATCATAATTTTAAGGTTTTTTTGCCGAAAACCATCCGTCCAATACCAAATTTTTAACAAAACCACCCTCTCAAAAAAAAATTGACTTAACCACCCACTAATTTGAAAACTATTAAATTTGACACCCGAAGACTGTTCCGGCAACTTATTCCGGTAAAGTTCCCATTGACTTCGTTGACTCACAATTTTTTTGCCGAAAACCACCCCTTCAATACCTAATTTTTAACAAAACCACCCTCACAAAAAAAAATTGAGTTAACCACCCACTAATTTGAAAACAATTAAATTTGACACCCAAATCAACATTTAGCGGATCTAGAAATTTTTGTTACTATTAAGAGGGACATTTTATTTTGTGGGACGGAAGGACTTAATGTTAAACGTTAATTTGATTAATCTGACGATTGAAATTAAATTGACTTTTGATTAAATAGGGTGGTTGAATTAGCAAAAAATATAGAGTGGTTGTATTTGACGATTATTTCGATAAACAATCTCATCCAATGAATTGTTAGTAATCAACGATTCATTTTGTGTCCCATTGTCGCACGAAAAATGTGTGTCATTTTTTATCTTTACCGTTGAGAACAACTTGAACGTGTTTTTTTAATGACCAGTAAATATTGGCTTAATAATTAGAACATAAATCATTTATCAGCTCATATAAGATGTTGGTACATCTATGTTTGAAATTATATAAAAATGGATTGGTTGAGATGATATTCAAACTTAGATTAATTTGAAAATTGATTAAGTAAATTTTAATGAATTCGAAGTTTAGTTAATTAGTACACCGAAGTCAATGGGAACTTTACCGGAATAAGTTATCGGAACAGTATTGGGGTGTCAAATTTAATAGTTTTCAAATTAGTGGGTGGTTAAGTCAAAACAAAATTTGAGAGGGTGGTTTTGTTAAAATTTGGTATTGGACGGGTGGTTTTCGGCAAAAAACCCTAATTTTAAATATTATTGGGTATTTCTTTGTAGATAGCAAGCGACAGTTTAACTAGAAGTTTCTCTTTTAAGTTTTTATTATTTAAATTTGATTTAAAAAGATATGATAAGATCAATAAAAATAAGACAATAAGATTCCAATATATATTTTAACAATTATCAATATTGTATTTGAAATGATTCATATGTAGAAGCTTTTAATAATTAGTCTCCTCTTTAGGACCAACGAGGGCCATGTTCAGTTCACCATCAATTCTGAATGACCAAAGTTGTATATAATCTCCAGCATTCAATCTATTTTTTCTAACAATTCTGACCCAGCTATAAGTCAAAAAATATGGTGGATACTTTATACTTTTTTTTCTAACCAATTTACGCAACCTTACGGTGCATAAATCAAGTTGCGGGTCTAAGAGCGGAATCTCAATATGATTCCAATGGTTGTACTTGTTCTTTGAGTTCAAAAATTTTTTTTCGTCGTCACTCAAAAAATCATAACTTTCCCTATCTTTAAATCTGGATGTAATTGTTAGTCTGCTACGACTTGGATCAACATCAGTGGTTGTAAGATTCTTTTCCATGACCAATACTACACTAGTTCCGCCCCTAAGGTAGATATTTCCCTGAACCATCTTTGGCATATTCAATGGAAGTGTTGTACCATCATCTAGTTCTGGCCATATTTGAATTTCCGATTCATCACATCTTCTCTTCTTATGTGGTAGTTTAAACACCTCATTATTATTGCTTCTATGACAAACATCATTGTCAAGGTAATAAAACTGTTTTTGAGAAGCAATGTCTCTTGATTTCAATTTTCTTTCATCAGGGTCAAAAGATGTCTTTGTTTTAAATACAGTCGATTCTGCGACATTCTTAGAATTGAGATTATAGCTTGAACAAATATTGCGAGCATCTATTAGTGACATCAGTTCGATGTCAAATGTTACAGTTATAAAAAGTAATATTGATATTGAAATTATATGAACTCTCATTTTGTTCTAACTTTGGAGCAACACTCACTAAATGAAGTAAGTTCTATAATTCATGTTGTAATGTGTCTTTATATAATTTTAAAATGTAGTTGTTATCTTGTTAACAACAACATCATCGGCATATGCTACATTAATGACATAAAATGTGTTTTACTGGTCTAAAAAATTGTGAGATTTTAATGATATTATTAATTTATTTCTAAAATATATAATTTGAAGTTATCCAAAAGACTGAAAGAGTATTAATTTTTTGTTGTTGTTTGAGTGTAAGAGGGCTGAAAATTGCTCAAAATGAAAAAAATGAGTTGTTCAAGTCAGTGAAAGAATCACAAGTGATTCGACCAAATTTAATCGAGTTAACTTAGATTGTCTGGATCAACTTCATTCAAGGAGATTTGATCAACGCATAACTCTTTCCTCAAAATGATACTTTGATTCGATCAGGACGCTAATCGAATCATCTTTTGACAACACAAATTAACTTGTTTGAATTGAATAAATCAAGTCAGCATTATTGAATTTATAGAGTATAAGTAGAAAAATATAAAATAAGTTATAGTCTACTCTTCTAGGAAACCCAAAAAATAAATTAAAAACTACAAAAACTTGCAATCAACTTACTACATGAATGTACAAATGCTTGTACTATTCTTTGTTTCTCAAGAAAGGAGTAGGATCCCAACTAACCTTTGTCATAAAAATTAAGTTTCAACTTGTTTTTATTACTTACTTTTTTCTTCTTTAAACAAAATTATTCTTACGTCGCATCACTATTAGATCAATTTATGTTCTATAAGAGTTTTATCAGTTACGTAGTATGCATCATTATTAAACTACGAGTGCGTGCAAATACGCAAGTATTTATACACTCCTCGTGCTTAACTCTTGTTGGTTTTTGATTATTTTGTGAAGAATTTGATACTCTTTATGCTTATTTTAGGTCTTATCCAAGTTTTGTAAAGACGGAGTATAAATCATAAAATGGAGCAAAGATGGAGCAAAACAAGTCAAGTTTCATTCAAAGGAAATTCTGCTCCTGTTAGTATAGTAAGGCAAGCAAGTGGTCGATCTCACAAGAACGGTGAGAAATAGTCTTCTTCTATAAAAGAAAGAATAAAATTGGGTTGTGAGTGTTATAAGAAATCAGAAAGAAAGCAATAAAAACCCGTGATCAGAATTGTGCGCGTGTGACGAGCACGTCGTTGAGTGCTGCAAATTTGTCCCGACTCTCCTACTAGTGTAGTATTGGCAAGCTGGGGTCGAATCCACAGGGAACGGTGAGAAGTCGTCTTTAATCTACAACAAAAACTGGGTTTGTAAGTGAAGGCAATTAAAAGAAAAGGAAACAGTTGCGCAAGTGAAACTGGCGCACAAGTCTGAAAACAGTTACGAAAGATGCTAATAAAAACAAGAGAGAGATGAGCTCGGTTCAGATTCTTCACTATGAATTTCCATGTTTATCATCGATGACTAAAGATACATGATATCATGTTCACGTAGGTTGAGGTCCTGTCACAGCTTAATAACCTACACATACATTCCAGTCAAGGTCTGTATGATATTATTACTCAATCTAGTCTAGTCAAACCACGAATCCGGTCAAGGTAGCTATCAACTATTCTAGTGTTACTCCTATCATTCAGAGTCACGTACTTCTGATAGTTTAACTATAGATAACAGATTCTAGAACTAAGTCTGCGGTGCAAGGCTTCGCTTAATTGTCTAACCTAATTATCATGCAATTGAGCTCGGAATAATAATACTAAACTTATCATGCAATTAAGAACAAAACCTCAAAACATGTTATTCATAGATCTGAATCCAAACCGAATTCAGCAAGTTAGCTAGACATGCTCAATGTATACATCTCAAAAGTTAATATTGAGCAACTAAAATAACAAAGCAAATCTGATGGACGCGTCGTCTTGCTCGCGTCGGAAGCTTGCGC
The DNA here is from genome assembly GCA_006409495.1 of Sedum album. Classification (NCBI taxonomy): domain Eukaryota; kingdom Viridiplantae; phylum Streptophyta; class Magnoliopsida; order Saxifragales; family Crassulaceae; genus Sedum; species Sedum album. The sequence goes on from QZGG01002320.1 coordinate 30,105, forward strand.
GCAAATCTCTCTCTCTGAATTGGGCGGCTCTTCACACACACTTATTATTTTCTCCATACTTTGTATTTATAGCTTGCCTTCTAGGGTTTCCACAAAAAAGTAGGCAAGAAAATATATTGGAGATCATCCTTATCTCTAAAAATTATCCTTGGAAATATTTTATCTCGAAATTCCAGACTTAGAAATATTCTCTGCGCGTGATGACGTCATCGCTCCGAAATTGTCGCTGGTTGTTGACGGCATCGCTTCCTCTGCTCTGCGCGACCCATACTCGCGCGCTTGTTTGTCTTTGGCTTTTGTTACTTTGCTGTCTTTTGTTTCGAGATTCAGCCTTCTTGTTGCAGTTTTGTTCTAACTCTTCTAATCAACCTGAGATACAAAACTACACCAAAAGCGTAATCTTATACTAAATACGTTAGAATCTAAGCAGTGTAAAGGACCTAAAACAGCATACAAAACTGCTCTATCAGCGTGTTAACTAGCGCACCGAATGAACAAGTTGTTCTGACAAATATGAGAAGCTATCAGCTTAGACTTATCCTTATGAATATATTCTTATCATCAGGCTTCTCGTGATCTATGACTTTAGTTCAAGTGAATTAAGTCCGGTCAAGCTTAATAATCCAGACACGTATTCTGGTTAGAGTCTACGTGATATTAATATTCAACCTAGTCTAAACAACCATGAATTCGATCAAAGTAGTGACTATATATCCTAGCATTTACTCCTAATCATTCACCCTCAAGTCCATCTGATTAGTTTAACAATAGATAGTAAATTCTATAACTAAGACTGCGGTTCAAGACTTCGTTTAATTATCTAATCTCGCTATCATGCAATAAGCTTGGAATATTAATACTAAACAAGTCATGCATTAAGAACAAAACCTCAAAACTTAATGTTCACTAGTCGAAGCCTAAATTAATAAAACAAGTTAGCAAGATATGCTTTTATTAAACACCTCAAAATCTGTTTGTGAACAACAAGTGAATTCAGTAAAAACAAAGTAAAGCTTAGCGGAGTTTGTCAGTCTGCGCGTCAGCCTTCTGTTGCACGTCAGTCTTCTACGCGTGCAAATCCGTCAGCAATTATCTACTAGAAGTCAGTCTATATCAGTGTGTGTCGGCTCTCTGTTACTCAACTATAGCTTCCTATTTATTATTCAAAGTTTCTAGGGTTTCGAAGTTCAAATTTATAAAGAGATAATCTTGAATTTCTATATTTATCCCTAAAAACTCGCATAAGGATATATTATGTGCGTTGCTGACATCATCTACCGCATGCTGACGTCATCATCTACGATGCGCAACCTATGTTGTTTGCGCGCGACCTCAGTGACGCGCATTTGGTCAAAACGACCGTGTTCTGCTTCTTCTTCTCCGAGCATATACTTTGTTCTTTTGTTGTACTTTAAGCTTCTAAATCATCTGTCTTTAAATGCACATTGGTCTTTATCTCATAATATTTCCTGAATATAAAACTACACCAAAAGCGTAATCTTATACAAGAAAATATACAAACAAGCGTAATGTAAAGGCAATAAAACACCATATAAATGTTCGTTATCAGTGACCTCAGCCGAGGAAAAGTCCCAAAGAAGAAGCTACTTGGCCGACCACTGGGTGATCTCTGGTTTTACTTGTTCGGGACGAACAAGACTTAAGTGTGGGGTATTTTGATATACGAACAAATGTACTATGCATTTGCACATATTTCCCATTAAGTTCTTGTTCATTTCAATCTTTATCGCATCTTTTGATACCCTTTTATTCCATTTCAGGTTATAAACGTAAATACAATCATTTGGACGAATTCCAGATGATTCGGAGCAGAAATGAGTAAATGGCAGCATATAGTGGCAGCCCGACCTCTGACTCTTTAAAAGCTTCTAGAACACAGCACAGACCCTAGATTCAGATGTATGATATCTTGTTGGAAAGCTCATTCAATTATCTACAACTTTCTAGTTTACGTCAAGTTCCAACTCGGAGTGTAAGATGGTGTTTTGGGTCGTTCAAGACAGACCGACCCGTTTCTGCCAAGGAATGAGTCGGGCGACCTAGGAAGCAAAATGAGTCGACCGACCCATTCCTTGGGTGTTCGACCCAAAAGTGAGTCGGTCAGGAGGCAAAGAAGGTATTCGAGGAAAATGGGTCGGGCACCCCAAAAAACACGGGTCGGGCGACCCAAAAAATGAGTCGGCCGAGGACAGAATATTGCAGAATCTGGATTTTTGGAAAGTTCAGGGTTTGGAAATTCAAGAGTATAAATACAAAACCCTAAACACACACAAAGAGAGCTTGACGGCCAGAATAACAAGACACCATATCAGGGGAGCGAGCAAGCTTCAAGAGGGACGGTTTGGAAGGATTTTCAGCGGCTACTCCAAAGGTTTTGACGACAAGAAGCTTGAGGAAACGCCAAAGATCTCCTCTCCAACACCGGCAACCTCTACTCTACTTTTATTTCTGCTTTTATTTATTTACTTTCGTAGCATGACTGAGTAGTATTGTGGTGGGAATCCTCATGGATTTCTCGGGTTTGATTTTGATGTAAAACAGATTTTTAACATGCAATACGAAGTGTTTGATATGTTTGTTTATTCCCTTTATTTATGTTCTGAATTTTATTCGCCTAAGGAAGTAATGAGAGTTGAACTTAGATTGTTTAGAATTCTAAATTGTATGTTTTGGGCAGTGTTTTGTGTGCGAGAGTGACAAACACATATTACCTTAGTTTAACATTATTGTGGACTTGAATTGCCGATCAATAGACCGAGAGGTTGAGATTATGGGATTTTTAGTTCTAAACGTGATTCGATAGAGCGAGAGTTTGAGAATCGTACTTAAGTGTTGCATCCATTCTAGAGAAGGAGAGAGAGTTGAATCTAGAATGCGCAACACAATAACCTAAGAAACGTATCATTCATGACTTCGTATGCTTGCATCATTATTATTGCATCATTATCTCGTAACCTAGGAATGAAGTAGGGTTCTTGCTGCATTTTATTTCTGTTTATTAGAATTAGATAGCTTAACAAAAATCAAATACAAAATCCCCATCTTTCGTAGACTTGCATTAGTGACTATCGATAGAAAACAACGTCTAGGCTTTTCTCTTGGGACTCGACCCTAGGTCACCCTAGGAAATATAAATTTGTTTGACAAGTGCGTGACTAGGTTCAGTATATCACAATACTCGCCTAAAAACCCAAAGTCAATACTTAGACTATAACACACATCAAAATGGCGCTGTTGCCGAGGATGAGTTTCTAGGATTTATAACTAGTTTGTATTACTTTGTTTGCTTAATTCATTCTAGTTTTTCTTTGTTTGTTGACACTTATTGCTAGTTTTGCTATCTCTTGTATTGTCTTTAGTCGTTTATTCTTGCCTATGCACTCTCTTGATTGTGTTAGGTGTGGTGAATGACAACAAGGGCATAACAAAAGAGAGCACAAGCAAAAGCATCAAGTTCAACATTCGATCATCTTACTCCCTCAACCACCATTCCCGAAACTAGACCCAACCCTTAACAAAACCTACAAATGGATCACCAACATAATGTTCAAGAAAGACCCCCTAGATATCCTATTCATGATCAAGGGGAGAGACTCGTAGGAGCCTATATAGTACCCACCATTGGTCATTATGGATCGCCTATATATATGCCAGAGGGAGAAGACAATGAATTTGAGGCCATATCCGCATTGCTTCACATGGTGGCCTCTTCACAATTTGATGGTATGGAAATCTCAACTCTCACCTTGCTCAATTCACGAAGCTATGTAGGACTTACAAAGTCCCCGGGGTCAAGCAAGAGATGTGTACATGAAGGTGTTTCCATTTTCTCTAAGTGGAAAAGCTAAAGATTGGCTTATGAGCCACGAACCGAACACATTTCGAACATGGGAGGATCTAGCTCAAGAGTTCCTCATTCAATTCTTCCCTCCCGCGAAGACAAAGAAGATTAGAGACAGAATTACCCAATTCACTCAAATAGATGACGAAAACTTCTATGAGGCCTTTGAGAGGTTCAAGGAGCTCCAAAGAGAGTGCCCCCACCATGATTTCGATAAGTGACAACTCCTTCAAAGCTTCTACGATGGAATGGATCAAGAAGCACAAAATCTAATGGATCAAGAAGCACAAAATCATTGAAAAGCCTGCAAGGAATAGCCATCAATGGGGCGGATACCGAAATCATTTGAAGAAGAAGGATAAGAAACACTCTTCTAAATTCGTGACTAAAGAGGACTTCAACTTGTTGGCAAAAACCGTGAACTCTCTTGCTCAAAGCCTTGGAAACTTCAACATGAACAATAGAAGAAAAGAAGTTCATCAAACAGAAGAAGATCATGGGTGTCTTATGAAGCAAGAGGAATATGAGGAAGTGAGCTATGTGAATAGAAACCAAGATAGAGGATACCAAGTGCCTCAATCCATCCTCTATCAACCTATATCCCAAACTCAACAAGTTCGATTCCATGAAGACCCAAGCTTCCCTAGAAGACCTACACCACCATCTAATGAAAGGCCTCCACCTAACAACTATCAAGGAAAGAGCTCGTCAAGCTGTATCCCTCCCCAACAAAGGAATAACTATCAAGGAGGGCATGCGTACCCTAGAGTAGACTACCAAGGTGGAAGGAATCAAGGTCAAGGGTATGTGCAAAGGCAAGAAGACAAACCTCCACAGCCCACAAACGATGATAGTCCTTTGGTTGTATTGATGGCACAAATGGCCGCTACACAAGTTCAACGACAAAAGGACACACAAATGATGTTTCAAAAGATGGAGCAAAGGTTAAATCAACTTCATGCCCATACCAGGATGCTAGAGACACAAATTGCACAACAAGCATCCTCGTCAAGCCAAAGATATCAAGGGAAACTCTCCTCTCAACCAGATGTCAACTCTCCCGAGACTATCAATGTTATAACTTTGAGAGGACGAAAAGTATTGGAGGACCGTCAACCAATGGAGATTTTTCTAAAGGGTGCCAAGCAAGTGAAGTCGTCCGAGGAACCTAACTCTTTAAGAAATTAGACATGGGTGAATTGACTCCTACTACTACAAGCTTGAGGTTAGTCGATAAGTCCTCTAGGTCTCCTAAAGGGATTCTAGAGGATGTGCCTATTAAAGTAAGACAATTCTATGTGTCTGTAAACTTTTATGTGCTAGATATGGATGAAGAACATGACATTTCAATCATACTTGGTAGACCTTTCTTGAATACCGTTAGAGCTATAATTGATTGTGAAGAAGGGACTATTGAACTCAATGTTGGTAGTGAAAAGATAAAATTTCATTTGAAGAAAGGTTTTAGCTCCCCTACCAATGCTCTAGAATGTCATTTCTTGGATACATATGATTTGCCTTTTGACTATGAATGCTTGGATACACTAACTTCTTTTGAGAGTCAGGTCATGAACGAAGATATAGGTAGCATTTCTTTCTCCTCCCTCATGGATGAAGCTTTAGAAGAAGAAATACTAGTGGATGAAGTGTGTATCCAACAAGAGGAGAAACCAAGTGAGGTACAACCAATTCAAACGCCTAGAGGCGGTAAGGAATTTGGTGGAGAGCTTAAGCCTCTTCCACCGAATCTAAGGTATGCATTTCTAGATGAAAATGAGACTACCAAACTATTGCATGTTCTTAGAACACATAAAAATGCTATAGGACATACTATTAATGACATTAAAGGTATCAATCCTAGTGTTTGCATGCATAGGATTAAGCTAGATGATGACGCTAAGCCTTGTGTGGAATTCCTTAGGAGGCTTAATCCTAAACTAGGGGAAGTAGTCCTTAAAGAAATCACAAAGCTAAGGGATGCGGGGATCATTTACGCCATTCCCCACTCAGATTGGGTTAGCTCCCAAAAAGGGGGAATTATTGTGGTAGAAAATGATAGTGGTGAGTTGATACCTACTAGGAATACCACGGGGTGGAGGATGTGTATTGACTATAGGAAATTGAACAAAGCCACTAAGAAAGACCATTTCCCTTTACCATTTATAGATCAAATGCTAGAGAGGTTACCTAGACATGAGTATTTTTGTTTTCTTTATGGGTATAATGGTTTTCTCCAAATTCATATCTACCCCGAAGACCATGAAAAAACCACCTTTACAATCCCCTATGGTACCTTTGCATATAGACGCATGCCTTTTGGTTAATGCAATACTCCCGCTACATTTCAAAGATGCATGATATCTATTTTTGCTGAATTTTTGGAGAAATCCATAGAGGTTGATAGAGTGCTTTTGTACGCTACTTTAAGTCCGTTTCACTGCTTATATTCTAACACATTTTAGTATAAGATTACGCTTTTGGTGTAGTTTTGTATTACAGGCTAATTAGAAGAGTTCGAATAAAAACGCAACAAGAAGGCTGAATCTCGAGCAAAAAGACAACAAGGTGACAACAAAGGATAGAAGACCACTAGCGCGTGAGCACCATGGCGCGTGAGTGAGGGTCGCGCAGAAGACAGCAAAACGAAGACGTCAGCAGACAGCGAGATATCAGGAGCGATGACGTCATCACGCGCAAAGAATATTTCTAAGTTCGGTTTTTGGAGATTACATATTTCCTAAGCTGATTTTTAGAGATAAAGATGATTTCCAACAGATATTCTTGCCTAAATATTCGTGGAAACCCTAGGAGGCAAGACTATAAATACAAAGCTTCATGGAAATCACAAGGGGGCAATTTTATAGTTAGCGGCGCGTGCGATTTTGTAGAGAAGAGAAGAATTCCGGCCGAGCTGCGCGCGCGAGTTGTTAGCGAGCCTGACAACGCACCACTCTGATTTGTCTTGTTATTTTTGTTGTTCCATAATTATTCTTGAGCTGTATTCACTCAGTATGAGTAGCTAAACTCACTGAATTCGGTTTGGATTTGAATCTATGAATTATATGTTTTGAGGTCTTGTTCTTATTTTGCATGATAAAGTTTAGTATTATTATTCCGAACTCAATTGCATGATAATTAGGTTAGACAATTAAGCGAAGCCTTGCACCGCAGACTTAGTTGTAGAATCTGTTATCTATAGTTAAACTATCAGAAGTACGTGACTGTGAATGATAGGAGTAACACTAGAATAGGCAATAGCTACCTTGACCGGATTCGTTATTGACTCGACTAGGTTGAATAATAATATCATACGGACCTTGACCGAAATGTATGTGTAGGTTATTAAGCTGTGACAGGACCTTAACTTACGTGAACACTACATCGTGTATCCTTAGTGACCGAGGATAAACATAGAAATTCATAGTGAAGAATCTGAACCGAGCTCATCTCTTGCATCGTTATAAGCACCTGTTATACTTGCTGTCTGTGTGTGCGCTAGTTATACTTGCGCAAATAGTTTTCTTTCTTTTTCTTGTTTTCACTCACAACCCCAAATCTTTAGTTTGTAGTTAAAAGGCGACTTCTCACCGTTCCCTGTGGATTCGACCCCAGCTTACCAAGACTATACTAGTAGGAGAGCCAGGACAAATTTGCAGCACTCAACGACGTGCTCGTCAGAGGTGTTCATGGATGATTTTTCGATGCATGGTTATAGTTTTGATGATTGTCTTACAAATCTCTCTGTCATGCCTTGGATAGGTGCATATAGAGATGGACCTCGTACTCAATTGGGAAAAGTGCCATTTTATGGTCAAAGAGGGATAGTTCTTGGGCACCTAGTTTTGAAAAAGGAATAGAGGTGGACAATGCTAAGATGCAAGTGATCGAAAAGCTACCACCTCCAAGAGATCAAAAAGGAGTCAGGAGCTTTCTCGGACATGCGGGGTTTTATAGAAGGTTTATAAAGGATTTCTCCAAGATAGCTAAGCCACTAACAAACGTCTTGTGCAATGAGGTGGAGTTCAACATAGACAAGAATTGCATTAAGGCTTCGGAGACATGCGTGAGTCAACATTATATGCATGGCATGGATTTCGCAAAAAGTTCATTACACACACATGAGCCTCTACTTTGTTTATTAAGTTAAAAACTACTCCTAACTCACTGTTGTAGGAATCACGGATGCATTTAGCGTATGCATCAAGCCTTTAAACCCCAACGCTGCCATAGTGGACGGGTTATAGTCTCATGAGAGTTTTCTGAATAGGAATACTCACAAATCCTGCTGATCAGTGTTAGAAATGTCTATTTTAAGCCCCTACTTTATGCTTATTTCCTATGATTATAACGTAAAATATATTACTTTTGATACTTTGATTGATGTTTCAGGTCAAAAGCACGATTCCAACCTTACGAAGGAGCACAAATGGAAATATGAGGAAAAGCACGTGAATTCGGCCTAAATCAGACATAATTGGAAGCATTTCTGCAATTCTTAGACCGAGTGCACTAAAGTACTTGACCCGAGCTAAAACAGCAAAGACTCATGTTACTCGACCGAGTAAATACACTGCTCGAGCAAGTTATCACGTGACCAAGACCCTTCGTATGGATTATCTCTATTAACTCGAGTGATTTAATACAAGAAGATAAGGAAGACCTTCCACTTACTCGATCATTTAACACAAGTGGATAAGGAAGACTTCCCATTTACTCGGCCATTTATGATAGAAGTTAAGGCAAGACCTTTCATTCACTCGACCCTTGTGATTGCACTTCACTATATAAACATCACAAGAGATTTGAAGAAGGTTGCTGCCTAGGGGGCCGAAAACCCTAGTAAAGTGATTGAGTCTAGTCGAGTAAACCAAGTGAAGAAGAAGAAGGAGCCGAGAGAGCTCGGAGACCGATTGAATTATAGAAGATTGTCAACCAATTTTGTACTCGAGATAACGAGGAGATAGCAGCAGCTTGGAGCTCGACCGTGGATCATCAATCACTGAGAATTTCTAAACTTTACTCTTGTTTTATTTACAATCGTTTTACTTACAATCGTTTGAACATGTTTGCATTATCACTCGAGATGAGTGAGTAGTTTCCTTATGATAGGGATTTGATGAATTCCTAATGCTTATGAATAACTAGAACATGATTATTTAATTTACATGAATCAATTCTTGTATGACTATTGTGTGTGTTGAATCATACCCGAGCCTTATCTTTATAAATTAGGTGTCCTGACAAAACATCTAGAAGAGTAGGTCGAGTAGTATTTCTAGGGAAGGACCGAGAGGTGAACTTAGAATATTTTGGAATCAATACAACCATTAGATCGAGTATATTAGCAAAGCGAGAGCAGCGAGTATATTTGGTGCATGAATGTATTAATAAGCGTATTTGGACAGATTAGTGAAAACACCGAGAGGAATGAAGCTAGTGCTACTCAGTCTAAATTCTATAATATAAATCTAACACGGGAGTGAGGATTTATATTATCATATAACTATACGTTCTAGATTAAATTGTCATCAAGAAGGAAATTCATAACTATAATATAAATCTAACACGAGAGTGAGGTTTATATATCTTGTTCGAGTGAAACCATAAGTATTAGTGGAGGATTCTCATCCTTGTCATAGTTTTTAATATTTGATAACAAATCCTTTTCATAGTTTGATAACGAAACCTTTTCTTGAAATATTGCCTTTTGAATAAATAATATTGCCTTTGAAATAAATAAAACACTTAAGAACTAAATTGAAAGCTAGTAATCGAGTGTAAAGGATTAAAAGCTAGTAATCGAGTTTGAAATATAACTTGACTCCACTGTTCCCTTGGGTTCGACACTAGGTCACCCCTAGTTCTATAAATTCTTTTGAGTTGCGTGTTGGAATATCTATCACAAATGCACGCGTCAAAATGGCGCCGTTGCCGGGGAACGGTGTTTAGTTTTTAGTTTTTAAAATCTTTCACTAGTTTAATTTTTAGTTCTAGATTTCGAGTCACTCGAAATCCTAAATAAATAAAATATAGTAATAAAAACTTTCATTTGCTTATTTTTCTAGCTATTACTAAAATTCATCTTTTTGTAGGTGAATGCAATCAAACTCTAAAGCGAAGAAAAAGGTGCAAGTGGACGTCACAAACTCAAGTTCTAGCTCTACGAGATCATCTAGACCTTTAACCTCAACTTCGTGGAATTTCCCTTGGACAATACCGAAGAAACCGAGAACAAATCAACTACTCGACCAGATATGGAAAATCAAACTCGACCGCAAGGAGCAGCTCGAGCAGGGGCTGAGGTCGAGCAACCAGCCGAGTATTACATAACTCCAACCATTGGAAGTTATGATTCTCCCATTCGCATTCCAATGAAGAAGGATATGACTTTGAACTTCGAGGAGGACTCATCCAAATGATCAAGAGTGAATCATTCGACGGATACGGTAACCCTCACGTTCATCTTAATAATTTTACTGAACTATGCCGTACGTATAAATTTGCAGGAGTACCTCGAGAAATAGTTTACATGAAGCTATTTCCATTTTCTTTAACGATGGAGCGAAAGA
>QZGG01002321.1:0-40528 GCA_006409495.1 Sedum album
TGCACACTTGATCAAAGCATATGCAGCACAGCTCATTTTCACTGATCTGTGAGGCAAGCAGATATGTATAATTAATTGATAGTGTCGTAATCTTGCCACACCCTACTGAAAGCGTTAGCAGATAATGTGGAACAAACCCATATGTTTCTTTGACACAAAAGTCACAGACATTAATTTTAATATCCTACCATACCTCAGAGCTGTTATCATCTTGCTCAACATCTAATTGTGAAGCAGGTGATGACTTGAAAGTTATGCCTCTCAAGATATTTTTCTCCCTCTCCCTGTTTGCATCCAATAAAGCCCGCTCCAAGAGGATTCTTGTATCCTGATTTAGCTCACTGATGAATTTAAGTGGTGCTGGCCACACAAGAGGTTCTGCCGCCGAAGGATTTAACAAGGCAGCACATAGTGGATTCTTGTGCTTTAATGCAACCACATATGGTATTCTCCTGCATGACACTGAAATGTGAGGATATGATCTTCAAAACAATATTACAAGGAAATGATTTCGACAACCGGTGTACCAAGAGACAGTCATCTACAAACTGAATTACTAAAGAGTAAATAGTAAAACATGCTATCATGAATAACGAGCTGTCTATACCCAGATGAATCTCTTTGAACCCGATCTGCACCCCACGCAAGCAATTTGCGGATGCAATCAAGAGATCCTGCTCTGGCAGCCAAATGAAGTGGTGTACTGCCTGGAAATCTGCAATACAGCCATCAAAATAAGAAAATGATGATATTGAAATAGTTGAACATGATGACGAACTTGCTTTGTTTCTCTTACCCGTATCTGCCGGTAGAAGCACAGACAAGGGCACCATTATCAAGCAGAACTTGAACAGAACTTGGCCGTTTCTGTCTGGCCGCCAAATGTAAAGGAGTTGCCCCTTTACCATCCCTAACATTAACAAATCTGGCAAATCCCCTACATTTCAATGTTCCTAGAGTTCATCAGCAAAAAGCGAAACTTCATAAAACCGTCAGCAATGCAGATAACACATATGAGACTGACCACGATGCAGCAACAGGACTTGAACGAGCAGCTGCAACAATGGCTTGAACACAATCTGAATGACCATGGTAAGCGCATAATGCAGACAAGTCCTTCCATTTATTGAATCGAACATCAAAACCTACATTAAACCAAATACATTCAAAACAAAACATGCAAAACCTAACGGCTAAATAACCGAAATAAAACAATCAAGTGGACTCACATTTGCACCAGCTTCAAGAAGCTTCTGAACGCAGGCTACTTTACCATGTACTGCAGCCAGCATAAGCGGAGTCTGCAACACTTGAATCAGTCTCACAAACAAAATCCTACTGAAGAATAAAACAACATCGAATTTTCAAAAATCTACCTGCTTGTACCGATTCAACAGATCTGGATTCACAGAACTATCCAGTAACATAACCAAGATCTACAACACAAAAATCAAACTCAGAACAAGCTAATATCAAATCGATCAAATTACAGAGTTGAAATGGAGATCGATACCTCGATCCAGCCATTGGCGGCGGCGATATGCAGCGCGGATTGACGATTGTATCCAGTCGTGTGTCTCAATCCACAATCAACAGTACCATATCTCTCAATCAACGATCTGACAGTGAGCGAATCCCCGCTTTTCACGGCGGCGAAGAGCTCGTGGTCGTCGCGGTCGCTCACGCAGCTCAATCCGTGTCCCATCTGTTGACTGAATGAAACAGAGGCTCACTACAGTCTTTTTAGATAGTGCATTTAGATAAAGAGCCGGAGGTCGAGATTATACGTCCTGTCACACACGCGCCGCCGTGGACGAAGGAGGAGTTGGTGGGGACGACGGCGGGAATCTTCGCATTTATTTGATGGTTTGGGATTTGGGATTTGATGGAAATAGGGAAAGGTAGAAGACAAGTTGAGAGCGTGAGGAGGGAGTTGGGGCAGGCTGCCCGATGTCACGTATCAATGCAGTGTTATTAAACCCGACCCGACCCGGCGGGTTGACCCGGTTGACCCGGGACCCGGGTACTTAATCGGGTCGGTTCTCTTGTTAACCCAAAAATGCAATTGACCCGGGTTGACCCAATCAACCCGGTCGGTTCAACCCATGACCCGGTCGGTTCAACCCTTTGACCCAACCAATTGAACCGATATTTAATTTTCCAAAAATCTTTTATGTTAAGATTCGAACCCTAAACCCCTTACAATGCTCTAGAAATTTTAAACCACCCGACCTAATTCATTTACTTAACATATTATGAGAATTAAAATTGATATATATACTTTTGAATTCATTTACTTAACAGTTTACGAGAATTAAAATTGATAAATATACTTTTAAATTCATTTACTTAACACTTTATAAGAATTAAAATTGACAAATATATTTTTTGAATTTGTATATACATTTAATATTATATATTTGATATAAGCATTGACCCCAGGGTCGACCCGGGTTGACCCTCTAACCCATTGACCCAGTGACATAACCGGGTCGACTACCGGGTCGGGTTTCACAACACTGTATCAATGGGTCAAGTGTGACCGGGGCAGTTGTCCTCTTGATATTTTCCACATTAAAATCAATATTCGTGATATTCTTTCATGTTGATTTTTATTTTTATTACATCGGTTTAGATTAATTAAGAATATCAAATGAGTATTTTGACTTTATGGACTTGAATGGGGAGCCTGAGGGCTAGCGGCCCAATGGTCAAAACAAGGCTAGACAGTCTAAGGGCCATTATTGCATACTCTCAAATTTATTTATGTGAATTCATTGTTTACAGATATTCTATTGTTCTGTTCTTTTTTCTGCTATGCATACATTGTTTAATTTTGCAGGACTCGGGAAAGGATTCCTGGTTGTAGCTCATTTGTCGAATTTTAATCCCTGGGGTACTCAGTTTCCGATATACATTGGATGAGTTATGATCTTGTATATTTTTCCGTCACTCGATTAGTTCTTTGTTTTGCATACTTGGGCCTAATCTGTAGGGCTCAAGGAAGGATTCCTGGTTGTAGCTTGTCGGTGGATTCTTAACCTCGGGGGTACCAAGTTGCCAATATACATTGACTTGGTTCTATATTTGTGATTTATTCCATCATTCGATTTTTCTTTGTTTTGCATACAGTTTGTGTAATCTTGTAGGACTCAAGAAAGGATCCAGGTTTTAATTGGTGGAGTTTTATTCTCTTGGGTCTCAGGTTGTCGATATACGTTGACTAGGTTATAATTTTGTTAAATTTTCGTCACTCGATTAGTCTTATCTTGCAGTTTTAATCTCTCGGGTACTATGTTGTGAACATTCAAAATATGAAAAGTTAAGACATCTACTGACCTTTTTCACTATGAAATTAGCAATTGTATATAGGACTGCTACTCACTTATGAATAAATGGTTTTCTAAGCTTCCTCTAGCCACAAACTCGATAACCAAAAGTCTTTCCTCGTCTTCGATACAATATCCGATCAGCTTAACAAGATTTGGATGGTGAAGTTGTCCCAAAAAATGAATCTTTTCCTGTAAAGAGAAGTGAGGATTAAATGGAATCAGTAAGAGATCAAGTGTGCTAAAGAGTGACACTCACCAGCCATTTTATGTGATAAAGACAGTATATGCGTTCTAGTCTTTTTACGGCAATAACCATGCTAGTTCCAGAGCTAGCTGCAGGTAATGTCTGATCATCTACACATCCTTTGAAAACACATCCTAACCCACCTTCTCCCAATACATTCTCTGGTCGAAATTTTTTAGTTGCAACCATAAGATCAGCAAAAGTAAATCTCCTTAAGATGAAAGTTGGGAGTTCCAAATGTGTCGAGGAGATCCTGTTGCTATTTATAACATCTGTTTGAGTAACTTCTGCGGTTTCATTCTTGGGAATGGACCCTGGAACAAATAAGGCACACCAAGTGTAAGATGAATGACCTTCGTAACAAAGGATTTAAACAATCCTAATGTAATCCTGATAAATAAACTCCTACGTAGGAAATGCGGAAAGTGTAGCATTAAAACAAGATCAAGAAGCCTTAGCAGAATATTTTTCATGGGAAGAACAATTTCACAACAGACAAGTCCAGATCTTTGAATCAAAATAGGACTAATTATCAACTGGGTCATTTCCTAACAAGATTGTTTGAAGATATCTGATGTTGAGTGATGAGATAGCTACCTGAGCAGTTTGGGCTTTGAGCTTTGACTTGAGAACTAAAGCAAAGTCCCATGTGAAAATATCCTGTCTTCCTACAAGTTTACCAAAATCACAAGTGAATGAAGAAAGGACCACTTGTATAGAGGGGGAGGTAGAGAATGGAGATGGGAAACAAGAGAAGATTCGGAACCAAGTTTCTTGGACTTTCGAGGAAGTTGATGAAAAGACTTTCCAAACAACATAAGAGAAATGTCTAAGGATGGTGGACCAAAATGCCTTGGAGAATGAAGATGGGAAACAAGAGAAGATGAGGAATCAAGTTTCTTGGACTTTCGAGGAAGTTAATGAAAAGACTTTCCAAACAACATAAGAGAAATGTTAAAGGATGGTGGACCAAAATGCCTTGGAGAATCTCTATAGGTCTTGCTCTAGTCATTATAAATATGTTCATTCACTTTTAACTCATAAAAATATGTCAACTAATTAAAAGGGTTTTGCTCTTTCTAAAATTAGGTCATTTGAAAAATGGTTTTCAGTTTTACTCTTGATATAATAATTATAAAAATTTGGAAATTTTAGATAATAAATTCTCATTTAATTTGTTGTTTTTTACGATAATAATGAGAAAAAATAATAATTGTACAGCACTACATTGGCTGTTGTTCATACATTTCTCGGTCTTTTAGCTAAGATCAAATATATGTAGGCGGATAATCCAACTTGGTACAATCAGAAAAATGGGAAACACATGGCTGCCAACCTAAGATGACCGTACAATAAGATATATTTATGTAGGGAAAGTATCATGTGGAACCCTCACCTTTTCATGGATACATGGATCCCTCTTTGCATTCGTTGATTGCATTTACTGTTTGCATTTTGGACGCACCAGATTGTGCCAGCGCATTAATGAGCATGTGCAACTCACGTGTGCATTTGTCATGTGCAACTCACGTGTGCATTTGTCATGTGCAACTCACGTGTGCATTTCAAAAATGCAAACACGTGGCACAATCTGGTGCACACAAAAAATGCAATCAACGGTGATGAAGGGGGATCCATGAATCCATGAAAATGGGGGTTTCACATGATACTTCCCCTATTTATGTATGTTACCATTTTTTATTTAAGCATATACCATTATTTGACGTGTGATAATAAAAAAATAAATGATTTGATTAGAAAGAAACATATGGTGACGTGATTTTTGAGGTGGTTGAAGAGCCATCCATTTGATGCTCAACTGCCCAATGAGATTAGTCTAATTAAAGCACTAATTAATCACATGATTAGGAAGTATGGAGGAGTCTTTAGTCCAACTTGTGAATCCCAAGTATTCATATTGCAACTTGTGCAATTTGAGAGTGGGGATGACACTGTCAAGAAATAAACAAATTTCTCATAATAAAATTGACATTATATTAGAGATCAACATCATATGATTGTCATTAAATTAATTATTAATCTAAATGTCAAATTAAGTAAGAAACAAGCAACATAGGAAACATATTTAATGATAACATTTACAAAGCAGTAACCTGATTAGGGAACCTAATGACGTTAGGTCGGCAGATCATGCTTGCTCAATTTTCATATCATGTTGTTTATCAAAGCTTCAATGGAAATAGTTAGATTAAGCCCATCCACAATGTCCTGAGCCAATTGGATTGATCTATTTGGCGTTCTATTCGGTCCCATAAAAGTGCAGCCCAAAGATTAGGTCAATTCATTTATGGAGTCAAATGAAATACAATTTGGATCTGTTTTCTTTGAGCAGTGACAATTTGGTTTTTGAAGTTGACCATTTCTTAGGTGACTGACTCCGTGAAAGCAACATAAACCAACAATTGAAGATATTTCTCCGTAGAATAACCACCTCAACTCATGACCTAAGATATTATATTATGCAAGTAGTCTCTTCGTTCCACTTGTAAAGTTTGACCCTTCGGAGATTCATTTATTTGAAATTGTATGGCTAAATAAATGCCAAAGGCTTACGTATGCTTTTGCTTCTTTGGAAAGAACTTCCACTTAAAGTGAGAACACGTACATTGCACTACAACATGAATATGACTTACGCAAGCACCAAACATTACCAATATTGGAAGCTGCAGACTCACTTCTCCAATTGAATGGTTCCCAAATCTAGACTTCACCTTAACTACTTTCTGGTGGCAACTAACTGCTTTTTTGGTGCACCTTCTCATCCGTTCTTCTACCAAACTTGGTTTTTCTTTATTCTTCTCATCTGGTACAGCAAATATGCTGGTTTTTTTATCATGTTTTCTCATCTGACTCTGCGGCGATCCTACCTGAGCCACGCCCACCACCCATTTTCCCAAATGAAGATAACCCCATGAAGCTGCTACTACCCTCACTGAAATTAAACGACTTCCTTAGCCTTGAAAGCTTGGATGAGGGGCTGTCGTTGATGATATATTCAGGCTCTTCTTCTCTAAATATTTTGATCTTAGCAACAGCCAAGTGTGCAATGCTGCTTCTGCAGAATGGGCAAACTGGCGCAACAGGGCACATTGTAGTCGGATTAGGCTTGTTGTGGCAGCACAATGCCAATGTGCATTGGGCACACATCTGATGGCCGCAGTCTTGGACCTCAATTGTGCACACTTGATCAAAGCATATGCAGCACAGCTCATTTTCACTGATCTGTGAGGCAAGCAGATATGTATAATTAATTGATAGTGTCGTAATCTTGCCACACCTACTGAAAGCGTTAGCAGATAATGTGGAACAAACCCATATGTTTCTTTGACACAAAAGTCACAGACATTAATTTTAATATCCTACCATACCTCAGAGCTGTTATCATCTTGCTCAACATCTAATTGTGAAGCAGGTGATGACTTGAAAGTTATGCCTCTCAAGATATTTTTCTCCCTCTCCCTGTTTGCATCCAATAAAGCCCGCTCCAAGAGGATTCTTGTATCCTGATTTAGCTCACTGATGAATTTAAGTGGTGCTGGCCACACAAGAGGTTCTGCCGCCGAAGGATTTAACAAGGCAGCACATAGTGGATTCTTGTGCTTTAATGCAACCACATATGGTATTCTCCTGCATGACACTGAAATGTGAGGATATGATCTTCAAAACAATATTACAAGGAAATGATTTCGACAACCGGTGTACCAAGAGACAGTCATCTACAAACTGAATTACTAAAGAGTAAATAGTAAAACATGCTATCATGAATAACGAGCTGTCTATACCCAGATGAATCTCTTTGAACCCGATCTGCACCCCACGCAAGCAATTTGCGGATGCAATCAAGAGATCCTGCCTGGCAGCCAAATGAAGTGGTGTACTGCCTGGAAATCTGCAATACAGCCATCAAAATAAGAAAATGATGATATTGAAATAGTTGAACATGATGACGAACTTGCTTTGTTTCTCTTACCCGTATCTGCCGGTAGAAGCACAGACAAGGGCACCATTATCAAGCAGAACTTGAACAGAACTTGGCCGTTTCTGTCTGGCCGCCAAATGTAAAGGAGTTGCCCCTTTACCATCCCTAACATTAACAAATCTGGCAAATCCCCTACATTTCAATGTTCCTAGAGTTCATCAGCAAAAAGAGAAACTTCATAAAACCGTCAGCAATGCAGATAACACATATGAGACTGACCACGATGCAGCAACAGGACTTGAACGAGCAGCTGCAACAATGGCTTGAACACAATCTGAATGACCATGGTAAGCCGCATAATGCAGACAAGTCCTTCCATTTATTGAATCGAACATCAAAACCTACATTAAACCAATTACATTCAAAACAAAACATGCAAAACCTAACGGCTAAATAACCGAAATAAAACAATCAAGTGGACTCACATTTGCACCAGCTTCAAGAAGCTTCTGAACGCAGGCTACTTTACCATGTACTGCAGCCAGCATAAGCGGAGTCTGCAACACTTGAATCAGTCTCACAAACAAAATCCTACTGAAGAATAAAACAACATCGAATTTTCAAAAATCTACCTGCTTGTACCGATTCAACAGATCTGGATTCACAGAACTATCCAGTAACATAACCAAGATCTACAACACAAAAATCAAACTCAGAACAAGCTAATATCAAATCGATCAGATTACAGAGTTGAAATGGAAATCGATACCTCGATCCAGCCATTGGCGGCGGCGATATGCAGCGCGGATTGACGATTGTATCCAGTCGTGTGTCTCAATCCACTATCAACAGTACCATATCTCTCAATCAACGATCTGACAGTGAGCGAATCGCCGCTTTTCACGGCGGCGAAGAGCTCGTGGTCGTCGCGGTCGCTCACGCAGCTCAATCCGTGTCCCATCTGTTGACTGAATGAAACAGAGGCTCACTACAGTCTTTTTAGATAGTGCATTTAGATAAAGAGACGGAGGTCGAGATTATACGTCCTGTCACACACGCGCCGCCGTGGACGAAGGAGGAGTTGGTGTGGACGACGGCGGGAATCTTCGCATTTATTTTGAGGCGAAGAAGGTTTGGGATTTGATGGAAATAGGGAAAGGTAGAAGACAAGTTGAGAGCGTGAGGAGGGAGTTGGGGCAGGCTGCCCGATGTCACGTATCAATGGGTCAAGTGTGACCGGGGCAGCTGTCTGATATTTAATCATTCAAATTTCAAGTACTCTCTTGATATTTTCCACATTAAAATCAATATTCGTGATATTCTTTCATGTTGATTTTTATTTTTATTACATCGGTTTAGATTAATTAAGAATATCAAATGGGTATTTTGACTTTATGGACTTGAATGGGAGCCTGAGGGCTAGCGGCCCAATGGTCAAAACAAGGCTACGCAGTCTTAAGGCCATTTATTGCATACTCGCAAATTTATTCTTGTAAATTCATTTTTTTAGTGGATTTGAGAAATTTATTTTACATTTGATTGTATTGCACATGAATATATAATAATAAGGTATAATTTCAGTAATTGATGAAATATAATCGATGAATACAAAATTAAATTCACAAATCTATCAAAAAATGAAGTCACGTGAACAAAACTCTAAATAGTTATATAAAGCATGTCAATACTGTTTTGTTATCATTAGTTATTTAAATGCAAAATCTTAGCCACCATTTATGAAAACGTCTTTTGAAAGGATGGCTTCAAAGTTCAAGCCAACAAGTCCACTTTGTCGAAATTCCACTAGCAAAAAGAAAGACAAACATGCATTTTTCTCTCAAATCTTATTTTATTGCAGCATTAGTCCATGACATCACACGTCATGTGTTAATAAAATCATTTGATCAAGTTAAGAAAGGAATCAAATATAGAGTAATGCTCTTTTGAGACCCTTATTATTGGGTGAGACCCTGAGACCCCAATCATGGCCGTTGATTGAGTTTACTTTTGGGGTTCAGATTGTGCCACGTGGAGGTTAGAGAAATTCAAAAATCGGAGGTGAGAGAAATTGTTGCTTTTGTTCTCTCACCTCCACGTGGCACAATCTGGACCCTAAAAGCAAACCCAATCAACGGTCATGATTGGAGTCTCAGGGTCTCACCCAAAATTGAGGGTCTCAAAAAAGCATTACTCATCAAATATACCATACTTTATTCCGTAAATGTCGGATTAGTGGGGTCGAGTTGTCACACACATACCCTCTACTAGTAGGAAAAGATATGTGCATGACAAGGTACAATAATTCATACAAGTGCCTGCAGCTTTAAATTTCAAAAAGAAAATGTGGTAAGTACATATTATCGGTGTGTTGAAATGACCAAAATACTGATTCAAATTCTTTAAATTCATTATTACTGAAATCTAACCTGATCAAAGGTATTTTAGTAATTTTAATCTTTTATTATTAAAATATATTTTATAAGCGTTACGCATGAACGCATTGACTTTAAACATTCGTAAACTCGATAAACACCGAATCCAAATACACCTAACGTCAATTCAATTCAAACACTTTGCAGCCATGCGAAACTCGTTTCTATCCTTTTACATAATGTTAAGCCCTATTTCAAATGAAGCCCTTTTTTTATTGAAGCCCATTCCCCACTCCGTTTGGCCCAATCAACGACTCTTCCTAAACAACGTTGTTTACGTTTGCCTAATTTAGCTTCAAATTACGATTATTTTATTTTCAAAAAATAATGTGTGATTTTTGGATAATGCCCTGATTTACCAGTAGTATATTATTTAACGATAATTAATAAATGATAATATATAAATCAGTAATTTTCATACATGTCTGAAATTATAAAAATAATTATATCTGATACATATATTTCAAAATATTTAGTATTTTTAATTTAAGACAGAATTCTTAAGATAATGCTAATTTTAGGAAACAGTTTAACCGCGTTTTTAGAAGTCGGTGGAATTAGGAACAGCTGTCAACCGCGTCAAAACCGTTAGATCAAATTAAGTCGGTTTATCTCCACCGTTCAATCTCATATCTTATCTCTATATATATACGTAGCCCCCTCTTCAGTTTTGATCGATGGTTTCGAAGATTCTGGAGTGCTTCGGGTTTCGACTTCTGAGGTGTTATTTCTCCGATCTGTTGCTTTTACGGTTTGTCTTGGAGATATGATTTCTTCGATTTCGTTATTGGCTTTTTGGTGTGTATTTTATGGAGCGGTTGACGATCTGAATTGGATTTAGTTATCGAGATCGATTACATGTCTGCTCAATTGGCTTTTTGGTGTGTATTTTATGGCGCGATTGACGATCTGATTGGGATTTCATTATCGAGATCGATTTATTGTATGCTTAATTGGCTTCCTGGTTGTGTGGTTCACCGTGGGCTTGAGATAATGGTAGATCATTTAATTGACGTCTTCTTTCTTTCTGAGGTTTTTTCTTAATTGATGGATAAGTTGGGTTAGGTCAAGGAATTCGGATTTCAGGATGGTTGTTGCGTGAATTGGCTTCTTGGTTTATAGTTTATGATGCGCTTAAAGATGGTGGCCTACTTGGAGTTGCATTATAGTGGATCTTGAATGAGGTTTTGTTCTTGGATTTCATGTATCATGGACTTAATTCTATCTTTCATATTTGGTGGAATCTTGCAGGACTTCGAAGGGTTTATGGATTTACTTGAACTGGGTTTAGCTTGTGGATTTTACTGATATTTTGTTTGTTTCTCTGCTTTGCATTCTTGGGTGTTTTTTCTAAACACTCACGAAGCAAATCTCAGGGGTACCAATCTGCCGATACTCATTGATTAGGTTATGATTTTGTGAATTTTCTCCATCATTCGAGAAGTTTGTTGATTGGCATAACTGGGAATATGTATGGTTCAGTAAAGGATCATGTTCTAGCTTATTGGCGGATTTTTATTCTCAAGGGTACAAAGTTTTTGACTTGGTTATGTTTTTGGGTGTTACTTTACTTCCATCAATTGATTATTTTTTGTTTTGCATATGTTTTTGTAATCTTGTAGGGCTCAAGAATGCATTCTTTGCTGTAGCATATTGGAGGAGAATTAATGACAGGGGAGCACCAAGCATACTTGACTTGGTTGTTTTTGGATTTTACTGATATTCTGTTCTGTTTGTTACTCTACTTTGCATAGTTGTGTGTAATTTGTAGGACTCGAGAAAGGATTACTGGTTGTATCTTATTGGTGGAATTTCGATAACTGGGGTTCCTGGTTGCCAATATACACTGACTAGGTTATGATCTTGTTAATTTTTCTGTCACTCGATTTGTTATGAAGATTGGGTTAACCGTTTGATTTCATGTTTTGGCGAGTTCATGATGTGAAATTGAGGTCTTGGATGTGACACGCGCTCGAAGTCTCTTTGATTGCTAGTTGGATTTATAATTTGATGAATTGATCTTCTCATTTGTTTCCTGGATATGGTTCTCAAGGTTTTGAAGTTCTTACGGATACTTCTCTTTTTGTCAGCACCTCTCTCTACAATTCTTTCATTTATAAACGGCTTATGTTATGTTCCTTCCAGGTTTCAGAAGGCATTGGTGATCTTTCTGTGGATCTTTATTATGCAAGGGTATATATATATATTTCATTAGTTAAATATCAATTGATGGTCTATGGTGTTTTCCTCATTCTTTGCAAGTTCATACTTATATCGGCTGTGGGAGAGTGGCTATATTGCAGATAAAGTGGACTTTTCAAAACAAAGCTAAGGGGTGAAGTTAATGAATCCCTTTTCTGAACTGAGTGAAAAATTAGTATACAGGGAAGTGCACTTATGGCCAGTTTCTTATTCCTCTCGTTTTTGAAGAATATGCAGTTTATCCATCAATACCACGTGTAGGAAGATGGTTCGTTTTTCAGTTCTTTGCGAGGATTCATCATTATTATTTGGAGTTATTTTTTGATGTTAGTCTTGTTTCTGGTGGTATTTTGGATTTGAAGTGTCTTATCCCCTTCAACATGGTATTGATCTGGTTCTTATGTCGCTCTGTCATCAACTCATTGTTCAGATTGGATCGGGTCATTGCATGTGTTGGTTTATGATTGATTTCCCAGGAGTATGCTTATTGTAGGAAAGACTGGGTCAACGGATGCACATGAGTGATCCCTGTTGGTTAGGATTTTGAAAGCTTATTTTTGTAATGATTTGTATTACTCTTGAGAAAAGAATACTTGAATAAAAAATTGTAATCCACTTTTTTTATCGCTAGAACCAATATTAATATCAAATGGAATTTGTGCAGATATGTCATTTTAGTAGGATTGTCAGGTCTCTGCGTTTACCTGGAACTCTCTACTTTGCAATAGTTTGCGTATGGGTTACCTCCTTACTGTTTTGCTTACTTGTAGTGTGAGAACACTATTAAACCTGAAGGAGCTCTCTTATATGAATTGGCGTACTTGGTGTTAATCCTGATCTTTAATTTGTTTTACAGCATAACTCTTCCTTTGCAATATGTTCGAGGGTCTCGCTGATGATGAAAGTGAAAGCCAGGAAAGTTCTTTTCATGTTTAATATTACAACAGTTCTTATATAAATTTGTGTATATATGTATGAGTTTGTGTTTATGAGTTTAGTTTCTAGGCTTTATTCGAGTCTTTCCAGGACCAAGGAATTGTTTTAGGTTACTCAGATAATACTTGAGGTGCTTCCTATAGTTTATTAATGAATCTGATAAAAATCAAATGAGAACAGAACTACGAACGGGCTTGGTCCCAATTGCGCTGGGTATGCAAATAGCTTGGGACTTAGTCCGTCCTAAAGTGCAGCCCCTAAAAGCTTACAAAAACATTTAATAATTTTTGTGTATGTATGGAAAGTGGTAACTGGTTTATTTGGACAGAAATCCTACACACATCTTTAGAAGCTGAATTATTATTTTTGAGACATGCAGAGGGGACTTTCAGTTTTGTGAACCTGATCACATTTTAAAACATGAAAGGGGAAACTATTTTATCATTTCATGTGTTTGTTTTAATTGTGTTGCTAATGTTAAGGAGCCTCTGGGGTTGGAATTTCGAAGAAAATTCAGGTTTCGATTTATTTTGTTCCCTTCTCATTTCTCATATACTGAGTTCTAAAACCATATTCATGTTTTTTAAAGAGAAAATATTCCTTGTAGCAATCTGAAGCTGATTGTCAGCTAACTACATTTTCCTTGCATCTGCCTTCTTTTGTTGAATGCAATTATGTAGACCTTTTGGGAAGGACATTCAGTGGATTTCTGTTAATCTGTTCGTTTCATTGCTTTGCATACATGTGTGTAATCTGTAGGGCTACTTGAAGGGTTCCTGGTTGTAGCTTATCGGTGGAGAATTAATCTCAATGGTAACAAGTTCCTGTTATATACTGACTAGGTTTTGATTTTGTGATTGTTCATAATTCAACTTGTTTTTGTCTTGCATGCATTTTGTGTATCCTTATGCGACCCAAGAAAGGATTCCTGGTTGTAGCATAATACTGAAGTTTCAATCTCGGCTGTCCAGGTTGCTGATATTCATTTGTGTTATGATTTTTTCATCATTCCATAACTTTGATCTCTGGGGTCTCGGGGTTGTTGATATGCAATTGACCAGGTTATAATTTTGTTAACTTTTCTTCATTCGACCAGTTCTTTGTTTTGGTATTTTGGTGTTATCTGTAGAGATCAATAAAGACTTTCTGATTGAAGCTTATCTTGAAGTTTTAATCACACCAGCACTAGGTTATGGACATATATTGACTAGGGTATGCTTTTGTTTTCCATCACTAGATTATTTTTTATTTTGCTTAAATTTTGTGAAATCTTGTAGGAATAAAGGATTCCTGGTAGCATATCGAAGGAGAATTAATCTTAGGGGTACTGTATTATGGATTTACTTGAACCAGGTCTTGTTTGTGGATACTACTGATACTCTGTTCTTTTCTCTTCTGTGCATACACTGCGTGTAATTATTTCTAATTCATGACAGGATTCATGGTTGTAGCTTGTCAGTGGAAGTTTAATTTCTGGGGTACTCAATTGCCAATTTACATTGGATCTTGTGTTTTTTCCATAACTATATTAATTCTCTGTCTTGCATTTATGTAATCTGGTAGATTGCGTTTTGTGTAATCTTGTAGGACTAATGAAAGGATTCATGGTTGTAGCATACTGAAAGAGAATTAATCTCAGGGGTACCAAGTTCACTTGAACTAGGCCCTGTTGGTGGAATTTACTGATATTCTGTCCTTTTCTCTTCTGTGCATAGATTGTGCGTAATTGTGTAGGACTT
This sequence comes from Sedum album, assembly GCA_006409495.1. Classification (NCBI taxonomy): domain Eukaryota; kingdom Viridiplantae; phylum Streptophyta; class Magnoliopsida; order Saxifragales; family Crassulaceae; genus Sedum; species Sedum album. The sequence goes on from QZGG01002321.1 coordinate 14,826, forward strand.
AGGAAAGGATTCCTGGTTGTAGCTCATTGGTGAAATTTCAATATCTGGGGTACTCAGTTGCTGTTATACATTGGATAAGTTATGATCTTGTGTATTTTTTGATCACTCAATTAGTTCTCTGTTTTGCTTACTTGGTGTAATCTGTAGGGATCAAGGAAGGATTCCAGGTGGTAGCTTGCAGGTAGATTCTTAACCTTAGGGGTACCGAGAGGCCAATTTTCATTGACTAGGTTCTGTTTTTGTGATTTTATCGTTCGTCAGATCTTTGTTTTGCATACATTTTGGGTAATCTTGTAGGACTAGAGAAAGAAATCATGTTTGTAAAAGGTGGATTTTTTCTGGGGTCCTAGGTTGTCGATATGCATCAGGTTATAATTTTGTTAATTTTTCATCACTCGACTAGTTCTTTGTTTTGAATATTTGGGTGTAATATGAAGGGCTCAATAATAAAGACTTTCCGGTTGAAGCTTATCTTGAAGTTTAATCTCACCAGCATTAGGTTGTGGACATACATTGACCAGGGTATGTTTTGTTTCCCATCAACAGATTATTTTTTATTTTGCTTACATTTTGTGAAATCTTGTAGAAATAAAGAAAGGATTCCTGCTAGCGTAGTGAAGTGAAATTAATCTCAGGGGTGCCAGTTTATGGATGCACATGAACAAAGTCTTGTTTGTGGATTTTACAGATATTCTATTGTTCTGTTCTTTTTTCTGCTATGCATACATTGTTTAATTTTGCAGGACTCGGGAAAGGATTCCTGGTTGTAGCTCATTTGTCGAATTTTAATCCCTGGGGTACTCAGTTTCCGATATACATTGGATGAGTTATGATCTTGTATATTTTTCCGTCACTCGATTAGTTCTTTGTTTTGCATACTTGGGCCTAATCTGTAGGGCTCAAGGAAGGATTCCTGGTTGTAGCTTGTCGGTGGATTCTTAACCTCGGGGGTACCAAGTTGCCAATATACATTGACTTGGTTCTATATTTGTGATTTATTCCATCATTCGATTTTTCTTTGTTTTGCATACAGTTTGTGTAATCTTGTAGGACTCAAGAAAGGATCCAGGTTTTAATTGGTGGAGTTTTATTCTCTTGGGTATCAGGTTGTCGATATACGTTGACTAGGTTATAATTTTGTTAAATTTTCGTCACTCGATTAGTTCTTATCTTGCAGTTTTAATCTCTTGGGTACTATGTTGTGAACATACATTTAGGGTATGTTTTTGTTTTCCATCAATAGTTTTTTTGCTTACATTTTGTGTAATCTTGTAGGACTAAAGAAAGGATTCGTGGTTGTAGCATATCGAAGGAGAATTAATTACAGGGGCCCCAAGTTATGGTTTTCTTGGTCTAGGTCTTGTTTGTGGATTTTTGATGGTATTCTGTTCGTTTCTGTAGTGTGCATACATTGTGTGTAATTTTGTAGCACTCAAGAAAGGATTCCTGGTTGTAGCTCATTGGTTGAATTTTTAATCTCTGGGGTACTCAGAGCCCAATATCCATTGGATAAGCTATGCTCTTGTGTATTTGTCCATCACTTGATTAGTTCTCTATTTTTCATACTTGGCTGTAATCTGTAGGGCTCAAGGAAGGATTCCTGGTTGTAGCTTACTGGTGGATTTTGAATCTCAGGGGTAGCGAAATGCCAATATACAGTGACTAGGTTCTGTTTTTGTGATTTTTCCATCATTCGATTAATTCTTTATTTTGCATACATTTATAATCTTGTAGGACTCAAGAAAGGATCCTTGTTAAAGGTGAATTTTTCTCTGGGGTCTCAGGTTGTTGAAACATTGACTAGGGTGTGCTTTTGTTATCCATCAATAGCTTAATTATTTTTCCCTGGGCTACCAAGAAACGGAATTACTTGAACTAGGTCTTGTTTCTGGATTATACTGGTATTCTGTTCTTTCTCTGCTGTGCATACATGTGTCTAATTTTGTAGGACTCGAGGATTTCTGGTTGTAGCTCATTGGTGGAATTTTAATCTCTGGGGACTCGCGACTCGGTTGCCGATATACATTGGATAAGTTATGTTATTGTGTATTATTCCATCACTTAGTTCTCTCTTTTGCATGCCTGGGTGTAATTTTATAGGGCTTAAGGAAGGATTCCTGGTTGTAGCTTATTGGTGGATTCTTAATCTCAGGGTACAGAGTTGCCAATATGCATTGTCTAGGTTCTGTTTTTTGTGATTTTTTCCATCAATAGATTTGTTCTTTGTTTTGGATACATGTTTGTAATCTTGTAGGACTCAAGAAAGCATTCCTGCTTGTATAATATTGAAAGAGAATCAAACAAGGGGTATACTTATTTGGATTTTACTGATATTCTGTTTGTTACTGTACTTAGCATACTTGTGTGTAATTTTGTAGTATACTTATTTGGATTTTACTGTTATTCTGTTTGTTACTGTACTTAGCATACTTGTGTGTAATTTTGTAGGGCGCAATAAAGGATTCCTGGTTGTAGCTTATTGGTAAACTATGAATCTCAGGGTATCAAGTTGCCGATATACATTGATTAGCTCGATTTTGTGATTTTTTTCCATCACACAATTAGTTTTCTTTTTTGCGCACTTGCAATCTGCAGGGCTCAAGTAATGATTCCTGGTTGCAGCTTATTGGTGGAGTTTTATTCTCTGGGGTACTAAGTTGCCGTTCCACATTGAATAAGTTATGATTTTATGAATTTTGTCCATCACTCAGTGGTCTTGAACACTTTGGTTTATCTGTAGAGCTCAAGAAAGGATACCTGGTTATATTTTATTGGGGATATCTAATCCCAGGGGTACCTAGTTACTGATTTACTTACTAAGTCTTGTTTGTGGATTCTTCTGTTATTATGTTTGTCTCTCTGCTTTGCATACATGCGTGTAGTTTGTAGGGCTAAGTGAAGAATTAATCTCAATGGTACCAAGTTGCAGATATACATTTAATAGCTTTTGATTTTTCTTTTCAGTTAGTTCTTTGTTTTGCATACATTTTCTGTAACCTTGTAGGACCAAGAATGGATTCCTGGTGGTGGAATTTTAATATCTGGGGTCCCAGGTTGCCGATATTCATTGACTAGGTTTGATTTTGTGATTTTTCATCATTCAATTAATTCTTTGTTTGTATACATTTTGCGTAACCATGTAGGACTCAAGAATGGATTCCTGGTTATTGGTGTTGTTTTTATCTCTGGGGTCACGGGTTGCCGATCATTGGCCAGGTTATGATTTTGTTAATTCTTCATCACTCGATTAGTTCTTTGTTTTGCGTGCCTGGGTGTAATTTGCAGGGGTCATCAAAAGACTGCCTGGTTTTAGCATATCTTGGAGTTTTAGTCTCACAGGTATTAGGCTGCCGACATACATTGACTAGGTTATGTTTGTGGTTTTTACATCATTCAGTTAGTTCTTTGTTTTGCATACTTGGGTGTGATTTTGTAGGACTCGAGAAAGGATTGCTTGTTTTATCCTATTGAGTCATTTGATGTATTGTGTGCTTACAATGTTTTTACAGATGGGGTTCTCTATTTACTGCTATGCTTATTTATGTGCTTCCCCCTTTACGAGCCCTGATATTTTGTATGTTTTACAGCATCACTCGTCCAATGGTGTAATGTCCGAGCTGCCGAGGGTCTAGGGGATTAAGATTGTTAAATTCCGGGAGTTCTTCTCATGTTTAATATTACAGTACTCTTTCGCACTGGGCTGCTTTCGGACTTGTTTTTTTTTTGATTAAACGGCCCAAAGGCCGAAGGTACATTTCGAGGACTTGAAAGGCTAACTAAAAGTTAGTCTGACTCAGTCTAGTCTATATAATTAAGAAATTGAAAAATAATGACTAAACCGAGTACTTCGCCTCGGTACCCATAAAGAATATGAAATGAACTAGAAAATAAAAGTACGTCCGTGAAGACTGTCGTCCGAGAATTCAGTGATAATAAAAAATATTGTCGTGAACTTCGAAGAAAATATTCTCGAAGAGAAAACCAAGCACGGACTAATTTGAAGCATGCTGAGGCGTACGCGTACGGGAAAGAACACAGATTAAAAAATGATCATGTGCACGTATCAGCAAGTTGAAGTCCACATGTCAGCAAAGTGGACAGCATAACGTGGCAGCAAGTTATCCAAAATATGCAACCTTAGAAACGTGGCTGTGCGGTGAACAAACCACGTACCATCTTCACCATAACTCACTTACACCTTTGACCGATGGACATGACGTGTAAAGTGGGGAGACACGTGTCAAAGGGACAGGCAACCATGAAACTTGACTGCCGAACCACCATCCAGCGAACTCACCGCCGCCGAGGCAACCCGCAACCACCCCCGAGTCAACCCGCCTCCCAGAAGCCACCCATGACCCAACCGGTCCAAAACAACCAAAACCAAGCCAGGAAGAAGCCACGCAGAAGTCTTCACAAAAGCTTTAGCATCTCATACAGAAGTGGCGTTTCCTCCACTCTCAAACCGACAACCAACCGGCCATCAAACCAAGGTAAGCCAACCAGATCTGAGCCAACCACCGGCAACCCTCCTCCGAGGCGAGCGAAAACCCACCCGCCAAACAACCTAGACAAAACCCATCCCAAAACCCCACACCCAACCGCCACCCAACTAAGCCAAAACCAACCCAAAACATGACAGTCACAAAAAGATAACAACAGAAAGCTCAGCCGAACCGAGATGAACTATGAAACAAGGATACACCGGTAACAAGGACGGCGGTGAAAGGTACGGATAGTGAACCAGCCGCCTTTGTTACCGGAGGAAACAGGTCCGACCAAAACAGACAGCCGGGACAGATGAAGAGCACCACCAGAGAGGCGCTGCAGCACCAGAAACCGGCCGGAACAGAGAAGGAACCAAGCAGCAGCATCGGGTAAGGAGAGCGGCGGTGAAAAATCAACTCCGAGAACCAGCCGCTCTCGCTACCCGAAGAAAGAACGTCGCAAACACCACCAGCCGGACGTCCCAGCAAACCAATCCACAAAGACCTCCTCCAAGCGTCGACCAACAGATCGACATCCGCTCCAGAGAAGAAGCGAAGATAAGTGGTGGACGAAGAAAGCCTAGGGAGAGGTTTTTTTGAGAGAGAACCCAACTAGTCTGATAAGAACTAAGAACCTTTAAAGTTCGCTTTCGGACTTGTTGAAACTAAGGAAGTGTAGATGGACTGGTTTTTGAAAAATAATAAATTAATTGGAGCTGCATTTTTTCTGTTCCAGATCATTTTGTGTTGGGCGTGTCGTCGGTTTTCGTGTTTCTTTTCGAACGACACCGTTTGTTTCGATACCATTACCATAGGTGGCCAGTGATTTGGGTACTTACATAGTGATATATACACGACAACGTTTTGAGTGGGAGAGGTGTGAAGCAGACCCACCGCATCCCATCCATTTTCCATCAGTCACTGAATCTACCTGACTCTCTTTCCGGCGAACTGATCGCGCTGGCGTTCTCCCGACAATCATGACCAAACGTCGTTGCTCTACTGAAATCCAGATATGGACTCCAGAGAAGAAGCGTGAGGCGTCGTCTTCTCGCAGGATCACTGTCGCTTCCTCCCGCGATTCCACCTCATTCACACTTCCAACTGATTGGTACGTCGATGAAAAGAAACGCTCCTCCAGAGCTTACAGAGCCATCACCGACAAGGTTGGTTACATGATCTTCTGCTAAATCTTTGATTTTAGGGATTTGTAGAGTTTGTTGAATGTAGGGTGTTAGGAATTTGATGCCTTTTGTTATTAATTCTTTGATCTGGTGGTGGATTGTGTCCGAATTAGTCTTTGATTGCGTTAGTTGAGGTTTGGGTGGTTTAGGGTGCATGGAGGTTGAAAGGCATCTTGTTGTCGAATTCGTTGCATGAGCAAGTAAATCTAGTCTTGAGCTAAGATGGGAAATGAGGCTTTGTGGATATGAGTTTCTATTTTTTTGATTGGCTGTTGAATGTGTTGTGTTGTGTGAGTGCAGTATTACCATGAACCAGGAACTGGACGGAAGTTCCGATCCTTAGCTTCGGTGAAGAGGCACTTAACTGAAACTGACTGTCACGAAATTAGTACACAATTTGACTACGGTTGTAAGTCTGATTCAAAGCCAGGGTCTTTCATGAAGAAATTTCAATGTAAAACAAACCATCAGATTGTGGTGCGTGTGTATATTGTTGTAATTTAGAACTAGGCTTTTGTGAAATGTCCACTGACATTTGTGTGATGGTATGGTGCAGGTTTATAAGAAACCGTATACTCCCAAGCATCAAGTCAACATTGACCAAAGCAAACCTTTTAAGCTGCCTGATGGTTGGTTCATTAAGAGATGTATCCGCAGGTCAGGTCACTCCATGGGCAAGGTTGACAAGGTGATTTCTATTTGTAAATGAAAATGAGCATGAATGTCTGATTATTTTATTGTGATGTGGTAACCCTGTTTAATGTTCATGTACTGGCATGTGAGTAAAACTCAAGACTTTAACAGGTGATTACTTTAGTTTTGTCTGAACTATATACTAGGGCTTATTGGTAAAGTTTTAACTAAGAGGAACTGAGAAAATTTATTGGCATCACATTTACCTAACATCATTTTCATCCTTCAATAAAAGCCTTCTTTCTGATTTTTTTCCGAGTGTTCATGAATTTTATAAATCCTTGTTCAGTAACCGTAGATTCTATGCTTCTATGGTAGTCTGAATGTTTTTGCTTCGTAGTACTACCGTGAACGAGCTACAGGACGAGTATTTCGGTCACTAATCGATGTCCAAAGGTATCTATCTGACACATGTACCGAAGAAAACACCACTTTATCCAAGTTATTTAAACCAGATGGTTTCATCCAGGTGCGGCTACTCATTTCTGCTTAGCCTTATGATCAACTTTTGTTCAAATTTACAAGGATTGTCTACTAGTATCACTTTTGCTAAATAAGTTGGCAGCAAACCTGACATTGAACCATTTAGTTGCTCAAAGTAGCACCAAAGATGCAGGAATTGACATGCATATCAATTCTCAAAGCGATAAAACTATCTATTACAGTATTTTCCGTGCCTATATATACTGTACTAATATGGCGTATAACATTCTGTCTCTGATTTCTACAGATGTCAGGGTCAGAAGAAAATGACAGTGACGGCACTAGTAATAGTGATATGGCTATTGTGTCTACTCTTGTCACCACGAGTCTTATTCAGATCATTCTGATGATATGCTGCTTAAGGATCTTGTAAGAAAAAATGGTGATCTACCTCTAAAAGATGTTGTCCGGATGATGAAGATATACCCCTCAAGAATCTTGTGGCGAAGTCTGCTGATGTTCCACTCAAGAATTATGTCAGGAAATCAAAAATTGCCCTGCTGAAGGATCTTGTTCAAAAGGCTGATGATGTACTCCCCAGAGATCTTGAATGGAAGTCTGACGATGTACCAGTCAATGATCTTGTCCGAAAGTCTGACGATGTGCCACTGATGGGCAATAAAACCAAAAAGGTAACATCATGCAAATAATACTTGTGAATCTCATCTTCTTTCATAAACAATGTCCCCAATTTCTGTGTTTCTGTACAGCATACTGATAAACAGACATCTCCGGCTGCTAATGTCTTCAATTCCACATCAAAAATATTGCCTGTCATGCGTCCAACCATCCAATTAAAATCAAATGGGTTCTTAATGGCCCTGGAGGCGATGATTGGAGTCCTTTCACCGGTGATACTATGGTTCCAGAATCTCTGAAGCAGGAATGGGCAAAAATGTTTGTATATATAGTCAGTCAGAATTTTCAGGATGGAAAAAGTTCTGACGGTAATTTCTCAAGATCTCTAGCTTGTTCCATTTGTTCACAGTTCTGCTCTGGCTTTTCTATGTTTTGAACAGTTTTTCATACTTTCTACTCCCTGTACATACTTTGCTAATTGCAATTTATCTCTGGGTTTTGCAGCTCTAGTCTAGCTGACTTCGGTTTGATGGGAACAAGAAGAAGACCCGCATCGCTTTAACTAGTGTTCAACTCAGCTCTTAAACCCTGAATGTAACCTACTTATATCCCCATCAGTCATTTAACTGACTCGGCTGATCCTTGCACATTAACATTACAAAATGCAGCACTGTTGTCGACAACAATAACAATACATTGGAGACTGGCCTCGATCTCCACTCTAAAAGGGCCATTCAGTTGCTTTAACTTTCCTCGTAGTTCCACCAAGGCATCATGTCTCAGTAATTTAATCTTATACAATAAGAAAAACAGGGCAGAATCCCACAAAAAGAGCTCACATCTTCCCAACCATCACATTCTTCTCTACTTGGTTTTCCAAAACTAATCAGTACATACAGTGAACATGTTTGTTATAGCCAAAGGCTCAAAATATCCCTAATAATACATGCAAATTATTCATCTAGCCTACTCCCATGTTGCCTTGTGGTGGCACAAAAGCTTTGATTATTTTTTTCATTAATGCTTATTTGTGCCATTAAGGACCTTGTCCGCCTCTTCCAACCTCAATCGTGACTTCCTGCAATGACATTCACTAATCAACATGTTGCTTGAACATTATAAAATCCCAATCTGAAAATGGCATCAGCAAATCTCTATGTATTCCTGTTTATATTATGAGTATGCCTAGCCCGCCGTTTTAAAGATTCGGGAAGTCATTCCGGCATGACTCACGAGTCTCCCTAACCACACGCATACAAGCATCATTGATGGGAAATTTGGCTTCCATAAGTAACATAAAAATCTACTAGCAAACCAAGTAGCTAGCAACTTCGTCAGCTTTGTTCTACATTTTTAAAATGCTAGTTTCAGAAAAAATCTTAAAATGGGAATAAAGAACTTTACCTGTCAGCATTGCAAGAGAATGATCTCTTTAGCTTGATCAACTCATCGTCACATTCACTTTTGTTCTGAACCAAGCTCCCACTGAAGTATTGTTTTCCTTCCAGCTTTACTCCAGTATAAGAACTCTGCTTTTCAGTATGGGGCAGCTTAGATTTGTAGCTTGACACCAGTGACAATCCATGATCCTTTACAGCAATGGCCCCACAATCTTTGAACGGAAATGCGCCACAAGAGAACAATTGCATCAGAACTGCTGATGCCTTCATCTTACCATGTGAGCTATTCCTGGATGTTTGATCATGACAGTTCCCGTTTAATGCCCCTGTCCTCAGCATTAAACGCTTATCTACTTTCATCAATGTTTCAAGGGTCTCTGGGCTTGAATCGGATGGTGGGGGTGTAATCTCACCTCTGCTTAGCTCTACGGTATCATTCAGCTTCGCAAGCTTTCAATTTTCCTTTTCAGACTCCTTTTCACTAAAATCATGATGCCTGTTTGATTCTGTTTGCGTGGATGCATTGGCTGCAACACTATCTCCCACAGATACACTGTTTGCTGTAGTTTTGTACAGTTTGTATTCATACATATCAATGGAGCTGCATGACTGGTTCCTCCTCCGATATATTACCACTGGCGAATCCACTTTCTTGCTAGTGTCATGAATATCTGATGATCTACTTGATGCTGGCCAACTGATGATCTCCCTAGCCTGATTTACAATTGGTGGTGCCTCAATAAGAAGATGAAGAAGCTCTGATCCCTTGAGAATATATTCATGACCTGTTGTGGGGTATATGAAATCATTTTCTGTTAAATCCTGCCACACAAATCCCTTCCCATAGCTCCTGGCATTCCCAAAAATTTCAACAAGATACTAACACAGCAAATGAGCATGAATGATAAAAAACCATCAAAGTTTTTGGATTCGTACCTTTTGCAGGACCATGAATACATACTAGACATCCCTTCTCCGCGTAAAATAGTCAATCGAGTAACTACATCTACAATGAACAACAACATATGGACTAACATTAGATAAATGATAAGTTCACAACCCACGAGACGCTGAAACTGAAGAAAATAGTATGAAGATCAGAATGGACGGGAATAGAGGCATGCCTTTGAGATAGAGACCTCCAGGATTGGAAAGAGGAACCTCCATGAAATGGGGCTGCTGAAGTTGTCCATTTCTAGTGAGGTAATACACAACTGCAACTTCCTTCACCTTGGTTCTTTCTGGAATGATTCCTCTGTCTTTCCACCTGTTCGAGATTTTGGAGCTCTGTTGACCCAACATCCCTTGTAGAGCCCATCATAGTCCTTCAATGTGCCTTTCAAGAACTCAAGATCAATTAAGAGAGATGCAGAGGTGGATTTTTCTTTGCTGCTTCTGGTAGATGCTTTTTTGAGTGTTGGCTAAAGCTCTCAATGTGAATAAAGACCGTGAGGTGCCAAATATAATACTTGGGGTGAGTAGACTGACTTGAACATGCGGTCAATATTCTGCACCAATAAGTTGACAAATAGGCACCGGTTGCCTTATAATGCACCTAAACAACAAGGAAAAATATGCAAATTATTCACAAATAGTTGACCTTGGTTGACGAATATGATAATGAGATTGCTGGATTTGAAAATGACTTATGAAGTAGGCTTACTTATGCTGATACCCGAACCTGAAACCATAATGTTCGTCTCTGACTGATGAATCTGATAGCTATGCCACCTGAATCAAATCAAGACACTAAACATACTAAGCCACCAGATGCGTGTATCAATAACACATGGATATAGCAACAAGAAGACAAGTATCCACAGGCTGCAGTTATGGCTGATGAATACATGCTGACTAGTATGGTGGATAGTCTGCAATGTCGGCAAGGTCTACACAAAACAAGTTCTCACACACTAAAAGACATGAATGAAGAAAAACTTGCACATGGAATACTAACCAATGCATATGATTGGCCCATATAAGAAATTTCTTTGTCAATTGTCATGCATAGAATATAAGGCATATGAGAATTAACAAGCTAAAACATGAACTGGACCAAATGATAGCATAAGTCAAAGAAGATAGCAGTAGCTTGGCTTAGAGGAGTGTAACTTAGATATATAGTCTTGAAATAAAATGAAGTAGAGGTGTGTAATTTATTATGCAGGTTTTTTACAACACAATTTAATGCAGAGGTGGAGTTTGGTTGATGTAGCAAAAAATATGAATTCGCCAGTCAAACACACAGTGTTTGTTTCTCTACAACATTCCAATAGAATGAAAAAAGACCACTGCTCAAAGATTACGCTTTAGAAATTTTAAAACTTGAATTGACTTGTTCAAAAGAATGGCTTAACTCTGTGTTTTTGGTCAATACCTCTAAATTTGTAGAGACTGTGACTTGTATCGAACATTTCATCACAAGGGCCAAGCAATATTTTTGATGGGCCTGACATTGTTAACCATGCAAGAAGGAACAACAGCATGTGGGCGGGGTCTGAGATGCTAGCCATACTGCGCATTTAAAAACAAACAAGCTGTCGAGAAAGGAATTATTGAAAGTTACAACAAGTAATGTTGACACTAAAGAGTACCTGTGACGCTCGAAGTGGAAGTAATCAGCCTTAAGATCCTCAACATCAATTTATTTGGTACAAATCGTTAAAGCTCAGCAATCACTCACAAAAACTGAAACAAGAAATTTAAAGCATTTTTCACTTCACAAAGGCACAAATTGATTTACGAAATAGTCTACTGTAAATAAATTCAGATTGAATGAGGTTACATGGAGCAGTACCTGTAGCAACGGAAACCGAATTGAATCGGCGATTAGGTCAACGGCGGCAATTAGGGCTCAGCAGTCCCTCAGCAAATAAGTCAAACTAATCCACTGCTACTTCAGTCTTTCTTAAATGAATTTGTCCCGCGTTTGGGATCGTTTACACGCATTACGATGTCGTTTTATGATATATGGATTTAGTCTAAACATACAAGTCTGGAATCAGTCAAACCGAACGTACAAGAATGTTTCAGGAGACAAATACGAAGTTTAAAAAATCAATATCTTCAGTTGCATGCATATGCTTAAGTCTTTGTCGCTGCATGTACTTTCAAGCATGTCTTATAAGCTAGGGCACTGATGAGAAGCGAAAACTACCGCACACACGACTCGACCAGCAGCCTCATTGTATCCTCTTTTTTTTCATAACATAAAAAAGACACATTGAAGAGAACGACTCTTTGTCTAGAGTCATTTGACATCTCACTCCTCATTTGCTTTCACTAAAGTTTACAAATAACTCTTTTCCTAAAGTTTGCTTCATTTGACACACAAATAATTTTCCCGAGTTCATAAAATCTTATTGCTTGTCAATTCTCGTGATGCAAAACCTTATTACATTGTTTGTGTGTGTGTGTCGGCTTCTTTAGTACATTCAAGTTCATGTAAGTCTACAATGGCGGGGTCGTCCCTATCAGAGTACCGTGTTTGCTAGGAGAGAGGTGGTGCAGCACATGTTTGAGACCTTTTTACGCACTCATTTGACGTATATGGAATTGTTTCCATGCATGGCCCCCATACCATTGACTCCCTACCCAATAAAATAATTTCATTAGTTTATGAATCAATTACTCTTGATATAAAATGAGTTAATATTATTATTAAGGCATCCATCATATTTTTCTATTTTCAAGAATCAAACGGAGAGCGGCCCTAAATATTTTGTTGACATAAAATTTGATGATGAGAGCCAATGAAAATTCAGATTAAAAATTGGAATAATATTTAATGTTGCGTATATTCTTTGTATATCATCATATATCATGTTTAACTTAAATTACAATTTCAAAGTCAACCCTCAATGTCCATATATAACAACATGCCCGATCACAAGATATACACTCTCACTTTCAATCCTTTGTACGTAATCTTCTTCTTTCCTTCTATAAAAGAATATATTCAAAAGTAAAAAATCATCAAATTGTGTTGCCTTACTTTGCATACATCAATCATCACCATGGATGAGTTAGGTGTTGTTTGGCTTAGTCCACAGGTTAATTAGCTTGATACCTTGCAGTTTATGTACTTTCTATGCGTCTAATGGATTATACACTAATAATTAAATGTTTGCATGGTGTATTGGATATGGCAGAGCGAAGATGACTTGAGGCACAGGATACTCTTGGCATCATTTGAACTTGAGACGGTGAAAATGGAAGTAGACAAGATCAGGCACCAGAGTGAAATGAATCAGAAGCAGCTGCATGCTCAACTTCAGTTAGCTTTTGAAGAGAGAGATGAAGCTAGACGACAGCTACAACAACTACTAGAGATCTTCATGTTGGCATCCTCGACAAATATACCAATCCAACTACAAACCCTAACAGGAAACCCTAGTGAGATGGCAACATTTCCAACGAAACCTAACTCGGGCATCACAGATCACCAATCAAATAATGACGTTGACTCGTTTTTTGACACGGTTTCCTCAACGGAGAAGTCATGTAAAATCACGGATGATTGTTCAAAGCAGTATGACGATGAGCTTAATAGTAACAGGAGTCCTATGGTGTTGGGAGCTTGTCAGCGCAGGGTTGACCTTGACCAGCACCTTGACAATGCTTCTATTGTGATTGACCAGCTTGTGAATGGGAAGGTGTTACCATGTAAAGGGAGGCTGTTAGAGGCTGTAATGAAGGCAGGTCCTACCTTGCAAGCAATAATGATGCTTTCAGGACCATTGCCTCAATGGAAAAACCCTCCACCAGTTATTCAGCCTCTAGGGTTTCAGGCTGCATTAACAAACAATGGCATGCTGACTTACAAATTTGGTGTACCAAATCCAAGAGTGTATAAGCCAAGTTTGAAAAGTTCCATGCATGAGCAGTCCACATTTCCTTCGCAAGCTTGCAACTCTCCATGCGTTGAAGGCGCAGGCATAATCGATGTCACGGATGAATCAGCTTGTTCAAATAACTACAATAAGAAGCCTAGAGTGGTGTGACAACTTACCGAGTTGTATCAAATTGTTAAAGGTAACCAATAAGTTGTACTTGTATATTAATACCTCATGTATCTCACCCTCATTTTGTTGGCTTTCATAAATTTAAGGTCAATAAGTATTTGGACGTTTCAGTTTAGTCAGCTATAAAAACCATAATATGGAATTAGATTCTATGCAAGTTATTTACTGCATGTATCAAAACAACTTTGTTTCATTCAATAAGTAATCTTCGGACCAACTTCTGCAATTGCAATGAATGAGTTATGAGTGAAGCCTTTTTCAAGAATAAGATGAACAAAACCATTGATGGACACAACTTACTAAAACAAGCATATTGCTTCTAGCGGTTGCGGCGACTGCCATTGGAATTATTGGGCCGCCTCATTTGGGCTTTGAAAACAAAGCGGGCTGGGCTGCATCTTGAGGGCAGAGAGGCTGCCCGGATTTGAACTACTACGAACAATAATCTTAAACCCTAAAAAATTCACAGGCGCAAAAACCAACGTCCGAATTTGCAATGAATCAAATCCGCAGCAAGCTCATCAATCAACCACCACTCGTTTCAAATCTCTTCCGCCGCTTTTTCCGATCAGCACCCGACAGAAACTCCAAACTCAAGAAACCTCACACAAATCCTAAGAAGCCACCACCACAGACGCGCGAGCCAAATCCATTTATCACCAAATTGAAGCAAATCCAACATCCGGATGATGCAGTCTCACTTTTCGCTGAGTTTCACGAAATGGGTTTCAAGCACGATTACTCATCATACGCATCTCTGATCTACAAGCTATCTCGTTCGAAAAGATTTGAACTTGTTGAGAAGCTTCTTGATATTATACTAAAGCGTGGAATTCGATGCAAGGAGAGGGTTTTGGTTGGAGTTATTTTGCATTATGGGAAGGCTGGGCTGGTGGATAAGGCTGTTGCTTTGTTTTACAGAATGCCGAAGTTTGAGTGTGCTAGGACTCTGCAGTCGCTGAATGCGTTGTTGAATGTTCTGGTGGAGAACGGGAGGTTTGGTGATGCTAAGGACGTGTTTGATCGAGCGCAGAAGATGGGGTTTAGGAGAAATGCGGTGACTTTTAACATTTTGATTAAGGGGTTGTTAGAGAAGGGCGAGTGGGAGGATGCGTGTAAGTTGTTTGACGAAATGCTTGAGAGACAAGTTCAGCCAAGCGTGGTTAGTTATAACAGTCTTATTGGGTTTATGTGTAAGAAAGGTGAGTTTGAAGAAGCTATGAAATTGTTTGAAGATATGAGGGAAAAGCGTAGGTATCCAAATGCTGTAACTTATGCTATTTTGATGGAGGGTTTTGTTCGTTGGGAAAGTTCAATGAGGCCAAGAAACTGATGTTTGATATGGAATATCAGGGATGTAAACCACGTCTTGTGAATTTTGGTGTTTTGATGAGTGATTTAGGTAAAAGAGGTAAGATTGAGGAGGCGAAGTCTTTGTTGTCTGAGATGAAACAGAAACGTATACAGCCAGATGTCGTGACTTTTAATATACTCATTAATAATCTGTGCCAGGGAGAGAAGGTGTCAGAGGCTTATAAGATTTTGGTTGATATGCAGATTAAAGGGTGTGAGCCGAATGCTGCGACATTCAGGACGATGGCTGATGGCTTTTGTCGTGTTGGAGATTTTGATGGTGGTTTAAAGGTCTTGAACGTGATGTTGTTGAGTCAGCATTGTCCACGTTCGGAGACGTTTTGTTGCTTAGTAAAGGGACTGATAGAGTGTGGAAGGATGGATGATGCAGCATTTGTTTTGGAGGAGATGTGGAAGAGGGATTTGAGTCTGGACGTGCAGGCCTGGGAAAGTAGTCTTAGGGATGCTTGTAGTGGGAACAGATCATCTGATGAGCTGATCAGCAAACTGATCGCAAAGTAACATTCGGTCTATGGTTTGGCTATCACAGGTCTATACTTCCATCCGATACTGAATCCTGGACTTGTAGATTTCTGCGATCTGGCATCTCATCGGTATGCCTATCATTTCTTAAATACTGAAGGTCTTTGTGCTGCCCTATTTTCTAATATAGTTTAACATTTTTGGCAATGCAGGGCTGGATGTTAGCCTGACCTTTAGATTGAGCGAGCAGGCTATGAGGTGGCCAAATATGGGCACCTCATATCTCTTTAAGGTGCTCTCTTCCTTTGAACATCTTGGCGACTTAAATGTCAGACTATTGTAAGTTCTTGCTGCAACTTTTTCCTTTCTGCTCCAAGATAAATTAAGTTATTCAGCTTTGGTTGTGAAAATATACTTGATTACTTGAAGCCCCAACTGCTTTACAAGGCACGTGTATTTTAACCGAATACACCAAGAATGAAGTTTAGCACATGCTCCATATTATCAACTCCACCTCTTTATACCCCCTAATATCCAAGTATATATAGATGTTGTCTAGCCAGTGTGTTTTAATAGCTTATTATCACTCATTCACTTGCACAGATCATTATCACCACAATCATCATACATCCCATCCTTTACCGCTGAAACTCATGGCTTCTGCTGTAGGTGTTCCTGCCAACATGAAGTCTTTATTTTTTGTAGTCCTCTCATTTACATTTGTTTCTGCTTCCAGGATTCTTGACGAGACCAATGCATCAGGTGCAATAGTAACTGGCCCCTCTGGTGCTGGTGGTTTTGGTTCTCCACTTCTCCTGGAACGACCTCTTCTGGCATAACTGGCCCTGTTGGTGCTAATGGTGGTACTGAAGCTAGTGTAACGGGTACCTCCAGTACTAATGTTGTTATTAGAGGTGCTGGTCGTGCTGGAACTGGTTTTACCGGTGCTGTGTTGTCGGAGGTGCTGGTACTAATGGAGCTGGTGGGACAGGAGCTAACAATGTTATAGGCGGTACAGGTATTTCCAATGGTGCTGGTATTTCAGGTGGTGCAGGAGTTGGTGCAATTATTGGCTTTGGTAACGAGTTGTCCTTCTTCATGCACGACATTCTTGGAGGGTCCAACCCAACAGCCAAATTAATTACTGGAGTAGTGAACAACCCAGCCATCAGTGGCCAGATCCCATTTGCCAAACTGAATGGTGCTGTTCTATCAGTAGACAATTGTGTTCCAACAGACAGCAGCAACAATGCCATCATCAGCAACAACAACAACCTTCCATTCCTCACCGGTCTAAGTGGCACCACATCCAACATCATCCAAAACAACAATGGTAACAGTTTCATCAATGGAGGAGGCAACAACAATGTCCCTGTTGTCAATGGTGGCCAATTGGCTGCAGGTTCCACTCTTCAAAAACTAATGTTCGGCACAATGACAGTAATTGATGACGAATTAACAGAAGGGCATCAACTTGGATCAGGCTTAGGGGTAGTGGCTAGCTCTGTAGATGGTACTAGTAATACAATGGCTTTCACAGCCTTGTTCCAAGGTGGAAGCTATGTTCACAGCCTCAGCTTCTTTGGTATCCACAGAAGCGTAGTAGCTGAAAATCAACTAGCTGTAATGGGAGGGACTGAAAGTTCGTGAATGCCCAAGGTTTCGCTACAGTGAATACATACCCGGCTTCTGCTAGCTCTCAGAACACTTATGGGTTGGAAACTCTGCTTCAGTTTACTGTCTATCTGTCCAGTTAGCAGGTGTTGCTTCAATTCCATTTCTACAAGGAGAATGCGACTTGTGTTAAATGTACATACTATACGTCAATGGTGTTTGTTACATTAACACTCGACTTGTGTTAATATAATTGCCGGAACTGTAATGCGTTGGCTGGAATTCAATGCAGCATGTATTAGAATTACAAACATATCATATGACATGTGAATGAATGACATGTACGATAAAGAAGCAGCCTAGAAAGCTCCATTGTATTCTGTGTCGTCTAAAACGCTCTCGTAATTATTATGATCCACGCCCTCGGGCTGATAGCTTACTAAATCCGGCTGAGGGGCTTCGGCCACCATATTAACTGTCTGTTCTTCGTTGACAACAACATCAGTAGCTCCTCCATCTGTTGCTTCTTTTTTCTTCTTCCATTTCTTTGAAGATAAAGTACCATCTTCATCAAAATCTTCTTCATCTCTATCTCTGTGTAGATAGACCCACAACTTTCTTTCTTGCTCAAACCTCACACAGGGATCCTGTTGGTAATGTAGTCTGTCCAGGGCTCCACTTAGGACCTGAGTCACCTGATTGTCAGTCACATCTTCTGAAATGTATTGAGAATCCCTAATCAATGTACACACATCTGCTCTTGTACCGATACTCCCAGGCAATCTTGCAGCTGCATCTCTGACTAGACACAATATGGTAACATGAGGAGGTCGGTCACTTTTCAGCATGAAATGGTCTCTGGCTTTAGCTGATGGCTTACCACCACCCCTGCGCATTGGAGCAACTGTGGATTTCTTTCCGTCTGCTGCTGTGTAAGTAAATGCTCTGTCTGGTATTGAGTATCTAAGATACTCCTCCCTGCGAAAGTAGTCACGGACCTCTTCAGTGCTTGGACTGATGGTGCTCAAGCTCTTTTGGGCTCTCAGATCCTTCAACCTATCTTTTGCTTCAATGTTAAATTGCATTAATGATGCAGGCGGTGGAGGTAGACTACCTAGTTCTCGAAGAGTTTCCTGGCTGTTTTTCAGCCAGATAGCAAATGCATCAACCAACTTTACAAGCATTCTATGAGGAAGGCCCCAGGACTCGGGAGATGTATACTCTTCCGTACTATCAGTATTCAACACGGTTTGATTTAACGGGCCAATCCAAGACCAACTTTTACTAGCTCTCTCATATCTGGCAATAGGCTTCCAACCCTTTGCTCCCTGAGGAGCTAGTTTGGACGAGAATAGTTTCAGAACCCCTCTTACCAAATCTAGAAGTGGTTCTGGAGTCTCAAGAATACAAGGATCGCCGGGATTTAGTCTCACTCGGTTGACAATTTCTTGAATGGGAAAACTGGGGATGCTGCTTTGTCCTGGACAATCAGATTTGCTGCCTTCTGTACTCTCATTTGGATGGATCCCATTAGAAACTTCACTGGAAATTCTACTTTGAGCATCCTGAATCTCATGCTTTACATCCGACGCACCCTCTGGATATGGTGTAATCAAGGCAATTCGAACTGCAGAAAGAAGATGAATAACAGAAAAGGCAAAATTACAGTCTACGGTAGGGGTGATTAAAGTAAACGTTTTGCTCTGAGGGGTAGGGTCCAGTTCCACATTCATCATTTCTGTTTCCATAGCATAAGTATCTGAAGGTTGTATAGCTATACGATTTGAGGCATCAGGTCGCTGCAACTGAGCATCATTGATTTTGCCCAACTGTTTTGCACACTTACCCCCCTTAATTTTCTTTTTCACGGAAGAACATCCACGAATTGGTGTATTGGAAATTTCGCACAACTCATCCACAAATGTTTTCTTATTTTTTCCTTTGTTAAACCTGTCTCTAACAACATCCTGTGCTTCAAGAAGTGCATCATCATCCTCGACCGAGTGATCATCGAGTCGAGAATTTCGAGCTCCCAATCCATTGCTACTCACTGTGTTGTCATGAGAGTAACATTGGTCTTCCGAATTTCGGACAAAATGGTAACTGTTATCTTTTATGTTACGCGCTTTTCTTTTCATTTTTGAGACAAGGTTGTCAACTTTTGTCAATTGGTTGCTGCGATTAACAGACTTCTTGGAAGATGTGGCTAGTTCAAAGGGTGACACGCTCCCTGTCTTCCTTTTCTTATGAGGTGTGACGTTACTGTTAACAAATCTACCACAGGCCTCATTGGTTGAACATAGTCCAACTTATTTTTCAAATGGTAACCATATTCATCACATGGATCAGAGGAATCTGATTCAGTATCATCAGTTTTGTCTGCATCGCTCACAGGTGAAAAAGTAGTTCTGTTGTTCAGGACAGAGGACCGCCTCCCCACCTTTATCTTCTTCTTTCCAGCATTTTGATTATTTTCAAAATAGAAATCCATAGAGTCGGCATCTTGAGAGTTATGCATTAATATCTTCGGGTATTTCCCTTTTCTGGGCAATTCTGATCTGAGAACCTTGGTATCTAACATGTTTTTCTTTGACAATTCTGGATTGACCCCAGCCTCATACTGAAAGCCATTAACATTCATATTTTCAAGTTTCTTCTTTTTCTTGAGTTTAAGAAGACCAGTCTTTTCCATAGCTCGGCAGTTAAAGAAACTATGATCTCTCCTATCATCATATATGATACCTGACATATCATTTCTCTCCTGCATCCTCGGGTCTTTCCCAGAATTAATTTTCTGCCTTCTTCCCATCAGCCTAGGAAAAATCTTTGAACTCGACAGTGCACCATTACGATTGGAAAATCTTGGAGAGTCACAGCCATTCGGCTTACCGCCAACTGTAGAAAGTATTTTTTCTCTCCAAAAGGGCTCTCCAGAATTTTCATCTTTCCCGGAAGAATCACCTAGGAAACCCCTACCTGGCAAATTTTGACGTTCTAGTCTCATTTCCTTTCTCAAATCACTAAGGAACTTGATTTTATCCTCAAGTGGCTCTCCATCACGATATGACCATACCTCCTTCATTCTAAGGCATCCGGAGACCATACTATTCTGATAATTCCTTAAAGAGTGATAATACTGCTGCTTCTGGAAAAACATTAAACCCTGGCGCTGAAGAGAAACACTTGGCTCACATAATCCCCCCTTCAACATGTCAAAAAAAAGACTAACAGGATTTCCAAAATAAATATTCGAACCAGATAGCAAATCCTTCAACGTTCTCATGAATGTCCCCTGGTCCATATCCGGCAAATATTTGCAAAGACTAAGCTTCTCGTCCTTAGTCAAGCATTCATTCCACACATCCAACGACAACACCTCACTTAAATCCGAAAGATCATACAACTCCAACGGAACACTACAAGTCTGATCTCCAACCTGACAAAACTCAGTCCCCGATTCTCCTCCCACCTCCAACAAATCAAAATCATCTGACCCCATCCCCGAATCCGAATCAAACTCTTCATCCTCCTCTTCGCCCTCATCACAATCCAAACTCACCTCCGCACCATCAGTTCCACGCTCCTTACCATTGTCACTACTCAATCTTGTTGAAAAATCATCAACACTCACACCTCTTGGATCTCCAATATCCTCCTCCATTCAGCAAAACAGAGCACGCAATAAACACACACTGTAAACCACCACAACAGTCTCAATTTCAATAAGCTAATCCCTAAACTCCTCCCAAACCAATTCTTAACCTAAACAAGCATCGAGAAACCTAATCAAGCGCAAAAATGACACAAATTCAAAACCCAAAAACACCAGCAGAGAACAAATCAACGCAAGAAAATGATTTCAAACCTTCAAAAAAAATCTTTAAAATGGAGACAAATACCTAATCGCCAACTGACGAGTCGTCGCCTCCACGAGATCGGCAGATGCGGACACCCACTGTGCAGAAAAGTAAACAATCGATTGAGGAAAAATCGGAACCGAATTTGAGGCAGACAAGAGTGACGGAAACGAGTAGAAGTCGGTTTTCGTCGAGTTGCAGGAAACCCTAGAAATCGGGGGAATGAAATGGTGTGTATTGTTGTGAAAGGAGAAGATGAAGAAGGGGCAGGAGGAAGACGATGCTGACGTGGCCTAATTTGGACCGTCGATTCACGGTGTAAAATGACTGAAATGGTCATCATCCCAACGATCAGAAATTGGAACGATACAACGAATAGAGCTTCCTGTGAAATTTCTTTTTCAGAACTCAACATTCTGTTTACCATTCACTATACGATACGGCGCCGTTTGGATGATTGTACAAATGGGCTTAGAAATATACGTGACTTAGTGGGCAAAGTCATTGAAATGGGCTAGATATCGGAATGTCGAAGTGAATGGCCCAATGGGCTTAACATTAGTAAACGACGCCGATTTATTTTGTTTTGATGCTTTGGACTTCATTCGGAATGATGCACATATTTGTTACTCCCTCCGTCCCAGCCAAAGCTTCCCATTTGGCAATTCCAATGTAAAATAAGAAATCAATATTTAAGGAATAAAATATTCTAATGAAAATCTGATTAAGTCTAAATTTTCCCACCAAAATTTTGAGATCAAAATTAATTTACCAAAAGTGAACTTTCCCACCAAAATTTTGAGAACAAAATTTTGAAACCAATATCTAGAGTTGTTGGGGTGATTTTTCAATTTTGATAGTTGGTTTAATTCAATTATAATAATTAATTACTTAGTATAATTATTTATGTTTAACTAGTAAATGTAATTAGAGTGTTATATTTTAATATTTATTTTTTACCAAAAAAGGAAATAGGAAGCATTCGGTGGGACACCCAAAATGGCAAAAAGAGAAGCATTCGGTGGGACGGAGGGAGTACTATTTAGGAGTAAATGACTTACATTATTTAATTCAATTCTCATTTCTGTTGGCAGGTGCAGGGTACAGTTGGATGATTAAAATCATTTAATTTGTGTTCTTAACAAAAACTTAGTATTTTTATTCAGTTTGGATATTCCATTTGTTATTGCCACTTAAGAATCTGCCCTAAACACTGCATAAACAGTATATGATCGGCAAAAACTGTCCATGCTGCATGAATAATAACAATGTGAATAGTGTCATCTCAGAGAACGCGTCCTCATGAGCACACTTCTGAAACAGCAGTCATGGTGAGTTCAGATAAAATTGATAAGTTTTTGCATCATGAATTTATTAAAAAAGAGTACATCTGCTGCTTAGTAATACAGTAAGCTGTGCATAAGGGAATCCAGCTTAACCCTAACTCTCTAAAACCAAGACTCTCAAACCTTTCGGAATGTGTGTTAAGAAAGTTCTAACTTGATCGTTGATTAAAGGTAGCTTGTTGAAATACTTGCTAGAACCTAAAGGTATGTGGTTCAGCTAGTGGTTAGATACTTCTGGTGCACCCAAAGTGAGATTAAGGTTTGGAAGGAGTTGTGGAGAATTTCTAGCACGAGAGTGTATGTAGTTGCCAGAGAGTTTGTTGCTGCATTCTTCTTACTCCCGGGAGTGACTGGAAAGAGGTCAAGAGTCACCAAAGGTGTCCAACGGCTGATATAACGAGCAGACCGCTTGGGAAGAGGCCGAGCAAGGGAACTACCCCAACCACCATCTTGCATTCCGGTAGCTGACATTCTCAGTAAAGCCTAGACAAAGCCATCAAAGGATATTTGTTAGTTCGTTTTTTCAAACTCAGTGAATTAGTGTTTACTGTTTAGTAAGCATTTTGACGATCATGTTTTAATCTCATCGTCATTGAAACGGGAGACCGATGAGGTAAAAGACTGTAAATTAGCCAATTCAGGCTAGCTTGCAATAGTAGTGGTGATCAGTAAACCAGTTTTAGAACTGTAGAGCATTGAATCTTCTGAAACCCTACCAACTGTAGCTGCTGTCTCGCTGGCTTTTTCCTAATCTTTTGCTTGTCTCTAGCTTTGTGGTTCTGAAACCAATAGAACACATTCTTGCCTTGAATTTTTCCAAATTGTGATAAGTGAGAAACTATTTGATGTATCTGACTGGCACTTGGATTTGTTAGACCTCCTTTATACAACTCTCCCAGTAGCAAAACTTGTTCAGCTGTTGGACACCACCTCGGGGCACGGCCTGCAGCACCAAAGGCTGGACACATGATGTTTTTTTCTTCTCTCTAGGATAAGTATGACTAATACTTGAACACTGTATTGAACTATCGGAATGGATGTGCTTGAAAAGTGACTCATTTCGAGGTATAAATAGGTGAATATGGTTGTAATAGGATGGATATTTTTGAGTGTCATTGTGACGTAATCGAATAACTGAGCACGGTGTGTACAGTGTACCTTGCTTATAAGACACTGTAGCTAGAAGCCTGTGGCAATATAATAGCATGACCATATTATGTAACCCTAGCCACTTTGTATAAGTGGTACAAATTCTATTTATTAGGTGAGAGATGTCAAAAAGATCAAGGTTCATAGATTTATGCTGGATTCATTGCTAAATAAAGTATTTTAGGCAGAGAATGAACTGTGGAATTATACTCCTGGAACTTCTGATGTGGAACGTAAATAAAAACTTTTGCAAAGCCGTGATCTACAAATGTAGAGAGAACATATAGGCAGTCAGCTTGCTGTGGATATGGCTAGGGCAATATGGGAATCTTTATTTTAGACAGGCAATGTTTTGAGGAAATCATCCAGCAAATTTTCCATGGATATTGCGGAGTACTGTCAGCTATTTAGAGGCTGAAATATATAGGAAAAACTCTAGGAAGACATGCATATTTTAGTGAGAAAGAATGATATGTTTTCAACCATTGATTTTTATAAATTTGATATCTTAGTCGCCTATATTTTTTGCAAATACAATCATATAATCAATTAAAAACCAACTTAAATCTCAACTGTCAAATTAAGCAAATCAACGGCCGAGATTACATACATCTTTCTTACAAAATATACATGTCTTCCTAGATCCTAACAACTAATTCAATTAGGCGGTGAGAGTTAATCTCAACCGTAGATTTAACTAATCTAAGGGGGTTGAAATTAAATTGATTTATAATTAAAATAGAAATAAATTGACAAATAAACAAGCGGCGGTTGGTGATTGACGATTATCAATGTTAACCGTTGAATTGATAAAAATTAATGGGTGAGATGATTTTGATCCCTCTTGAACTTTTTTCCTATATATAGGAAAGAGTTGAAATATGGCAAACCAATTTGTGTGATAGATATATTTTCATACAGTGTGTAATAGATTTCTTATATCAAACATCACGAATCATAATAATCTCAATTCTATAATTGTCTACCGTGAAAGGTAGTGTATTATTGTAATGGAACACAAATATTGATTTGAGAACTGTTCTTGTTTACTCTCTATATATTACAGAAAATCTTCATGTCTCCACGAACCACCAAGAACGACCCTGAGCAACGTGCGGTACTTTCCTTTGATGTTCATTTCATAACCAGTATTCAGCAGTCAATGTGGCAAAACTAGAGTATGATTTCTAGTTAAACCGACAAATTTTATGTTCGGAGCAACGCATGTTTACGATCCAGTTCTTTATTTACTATCGATGCGACCCAACAATTGAATGATTCAACGGTTCACATTTTGCATTTTATCTTATTTTTGTCTTATCTTATATTATTTTTTGTCTTATTTGCACGAATGTAATGCATGTTATTCTTTATGTACATGCATTTGAGCACGTGATACAAATTAATTGAATGAAAATTTTAAGTGGGTAGCAAATGAACCCTTCCATATATTCAGGTCCATTATGCATGTATCAAGAATTTTCTAGATCTATTAATATATACCACACACTTTAGGAGTATTAAATACCCTCTCCGCAATATTCAGACACCGCGTGAAATGACTCTCTTAATAAATATCTATATAACATAGTTTACTTTCTTCGGGTTCTTGATCAACCTTTACGTACGGGTGCCTATAATGGCATATTAATAACTAAACTTCTCAGACATTGAAGAAGTCAATAAAGCGTGCCTATATGAAAGTTTAGGGTTACTTTTTATCTCTTTATTTACTATCTGATTGAAATTTTTGAACTTATTTTATGGATGATTATTGAAAGTTCCAAATGTTACAAGTAGTGTTACTGACTCTATGTCATTTTTGAACAACATAAATAATGCACGTCGGCAAAGACATAATACGAATTATTATGATGAATTTTGATGGCTCTTTGTCGCCATGTGACGTGGAATACTCTCATTCAGTAACATGCATAATGTAACTGTTTCTAACAATTGTCCTTTTGTTTCAATTCAAATGCATAATTTATGTTGACATGAAAAGCACCACGCTTGTGATAATTACACCAAAATGTGAATTCATGCAGATA
>QZGG01002322.1:0-40495 GCA_006409495.1 Sedum album
TGATACAGTCCACATATGGCCAATCTAACTTTGTACGAGAGTCTCATAACATCATTATCCTTCCGCTACAATTTTGAAGACATGCTATTCATTTCAAAGTTTAAAAACCCTAACTATACACTACATAATGCAACTCGCAAACCCTAACTATACACTACTTTATACGACTCCCAAACCCTAAAAACATAAATTTGTATCAAACAATCGTAATGTAAACCCTTATGAGAATGAAATTGCTACACTTAATACACAACCAGTCAAACCCTCACCCTCCAAAATCCTCAGCATAAAAACCCTAAAAACTACTGACCCCCAGCATGAGAAAAACTTAAACTCAAGACTCGCATTGCGAACCTTAAGAAGCTTGAGAATGGCATCTTTGGAAGAAGGAAGAGACTTGAGCTTCGATCCCAGCTCCTTTAGCTGCTTTTGAAGCTTAAACGACATTATCCAACAATAAAGGTCGAATCTTTAGAAGCTCTACGTCGGCGCATGTGGTGGGTTTCGGGTGAAATTCGCAAGACGAACGATGAAGGGCTTCAGTGGAGCAACGAGTCTCTCTCAGCTTCGAAATCGTCCGGCGAAGTTTAAGGATTTTGATACCATTTGTTATTTTTCAGTTTATTATTGAAAATCAAGAATTTAGATGTATCAATCGGACTTCAAATCGGTAAATTAAACTGAATCGCGGACTTGAGGGACTTTATTCGCAATTTATTGAAAATTTGTTTTCAGCATCGCTTAATTTTGTTATTTGCAGATTGCACCCCCATGTTTTGCGCCGTTCAATCGAGCATCCATTCTCATAAGGCCATAATGTATAAACTAAGACCATGACCACAACTATTTCTGCCTGAGATGCTTAATTGAACGTGAAGCATATCCTTGGGCTCCATTCCCATAAGACCATTACGTATAGATCAAGATTATGATTATCAGACCATCACTTTTTCTGCTTGATATATTTAATTGAACGTGAAGCATGTATTTTCCTATATCGTATAAAATAAATATCAAAACATGTACAATTAAAAGTTTCCTTACATATTCCGTTGGCATCATAAACTAAACGGCTGTAAGGAATGTTCTTTAATCGGGTTGTAATCATGCCTAAGAAGACAAGAAAACTGTTAATTAGTAATTATTCTATTTGTCATGTAAGGGACTTTAGGGAGTTAAATGGACTGGAAGGTTCTTGTGGTTAGACAAGATTAGCTTTGGTGTTGGGATTATTATAAGTTTTGATGACATGATCCATGTGTTGTAACATGTTTTTTATTTTTAGGGTGGATGAGTGAGTGGAACAACAAGCAATCCTCCCTGTATTTGCACCCTTTTATAGTTTTATTCCTTCTTTCTTTTCCAAAAGATTTACCTAATATTTGATTATTGATTGGTCTATAAAATGCAACTGTCAAGGGGTGACCTTGAACTAAGTTGCATATATAATACACTCTTGCATTTGTGAAATTGTGTATCAAAACAATAAAGTTAAAATCAATGCTCTTTCATTGAATGTAATAGCTCCACATTTCTCCTTCTAGGAAATTACACCTATATTAAACTTCAATACAAAAAAGTATGGCATGGGAAGGTATTTAACCGAAAGCATTAATAAAAAATTACAACTACATTCTTTTAACTTTAAATTATAATATTATATTTTTTATTTTTTTATAAAAATAATATAATTTTGAATTGTAAAGTATTGTTGCAGCACCCTATCGAATTCGTTTGTTTTGACATTTGGGTTGTGAAAGGAAATTAATCATGAATTTCTTGAAATGAAAAAATATGAATGACAAAGTTGAGGTGAATGAAATGTGGTGGGAAGCTGCAACTGAACTTACTTGCTCAAATTGTAGATTAGATTATAATAAATTAAGCTCAATAATTAATTATGAATTTGATGAATTAACAAACGAAGTGGCAGCATGAAATAGCTCGATTAATTTATGGCCACGAACACTTTCTGCGATTGATTGATTCATGATATATAGGAATAGAGGGAGAGAGAAGGGTTAGTAAAAATTCAATCTTTATTTACATTCATCATTAAACAAAACGGAACAGACAGACAGACATTCTGAGAGGAGGCCAGCGGTTTTGAAGAAAAGGGAGAGAGATAGAGGAGGAGGAAGAGGAACACAACACGCACGCCTCTTCTCTCTTTCCTTCTGATTTTTGATTCTGGGTTTGTCTCAGATCTCTTGATATTCTCGCACTTTGTTTGATTCATGTCTTGTTGTTGTTTTTTGTCTGGTGCTGGATGGATGGATCTGTTGGTGTTTGAAATGAATTGGGTTTTGTTTGATTTGTTGATTAGTAATGTTTTTTGAGTCATCGAGGGGCGATCGGATGGTATTTGATGAGTCTGGATTGTTTCCTTCATCATCGTATTAAAAGGAGGGATTTTTATTTTGAGTTTGATTTGAATTTTGGGTTGGTGTGTTGTTTTGCATCATTCAAGTTCAGAATCTGTCGTGGCAGCTGGCTAATTGGTTTCTCTTCTCGGATTATGTGCTTGTTCGGTTGTAATCGGGGTTGTGTTTTTACAGAATGATGACAACTGAGACGGGGAAGCTCTTCATTGGAGGCATTTCATGGGAAACCAATGAAGAACGGTTGAGAGAGTATTTTCAGAATTTTGGGGAGGTGTTGGAAGCAGTAATAATGAAGGATCGCAACACTGGACGTGCAAGAGGCTTTGGTTTTGTTGTCTTTGCTGATCCTGCTGTTGCTGAACGAGTTGTCATGGAAAAACACATTATAGATAAGTAGAACGGTGAGACAATCTTCCATCTATGTTTTCCTTATTATTAAAACCTCACTTTTGTCTCGATTCTGCATTCCCGAAAGGAACAAGGCGTGCGGACTATAAATTTGGTCCTCTAAACGCAAAGCATATAGTATAGTTGTAATGCTCAGTTTCTCTCCCAGCCTATTATATTCAGTACCAAATTAATCTTCTTGTGGAATCAGATTGTGATCATTACTATTTGAAAATCTGTTGTAGCGAATAAATTACGTGAAAGACACATTGGCAGTGTTGACTTCTTGGTATAGTTCATGTGTAATAGCTATCAGCTTGGATTTTACATTGTAACGTCGAGAATTTAGGTTATTTTTCAGTGCTGATATGATTTGTTCATTTCAGGTGGAGGCAAAGAAGGCTGTTCCTCGAGATGACCAGAATTTATCAAACCGAAACAGCCCCATTCATGGCTCACCAAGTCCTGCTCGCTCAAAGAAAATATTTGTAGGCGGTTTAGCATCCACAGTGACCGAGAATGATTTCAAAATCTACTTTGAGCAGTTCGGGACAATCACGGATGTGGTGGTGATGTATGATCACAATACTCAGCGACCAAGAGGATTTGGATTCATCACTTTTGAATCCGAGGATTCTGTTGATAAAGTTCTGCTTAACACATTTCATGAACTTAATGGAAAAATGGTTGAGGTCAAAAGAGCTGTACCCAAGGAGTTATCTCCTAGCCCAACTCGGGCTCCGCTTGCTGTATATAACCCAGGATTGGGTAGGGTTGGCAATCTTCTTAATGGATATAATCAGAGCCCTCTCGGAGGACTTGGACTGAGGATGGATGGCAGGTACAGTCCAATCACTGCAGGCCGGAGTGGATATTCGCCACTGGGTCCTAATTTGGTTTGGGACTTCCGTTTGACACTGGTTTTGGTCCTAGTTATGGAGGCCTTAACACAGGTTCAGATATTGGTAATGGGCGAATTATGAATCCTATATTTAATGGCAATGCTAACAGATTTGGTATGGGATACGGAGGAACATATGAGGAGCGCAGCTTTGTGAATTCGCCATCAAGGAGTCTATGGATGGATGAAGGTCTAGATTTTCCCATAAACTCTGCAAATGGAAATACTATCGGTCCGGCAAATGGGAATTCCAGTGTAGGATTGTTCAGCACTGGCAGTACAGGTTCTCTTTGGGATTCATCTCCTAGTTCCCACCAATTTGAAGCTGCTGCTTCAACCTACAATAATGGAAGTTTTAGTCGCGGAAATGAAGATATAAACATTGGATCAGGAATAATAGGGTATGGAAGAAGCATAGGAACAGGTCTACCACCTATTTCGGTAAATGCTGCAGCAAACCATAATTTTGAGGATATATATGATAACTCTTATGAAGGTAAATCACTTTATGGTAACACCAGTTGGCGCATTCCGTCACCTGAGCTGGAAGGTTTCAGTCCATTTGGCTATGGATTGAGGAGTGTCTCTCTGGACAGCAATCCTAAAGACACTGCTGTTTACACTGATGACTATAGCGTCGTTAGCAGACACTCAATCAGAGGTAACTTACATTGTTATAGCGCAGTTTCATTTTCTTTTTTATTAGTAGTCTTTGTACTATCATAGCTTAAATAGTTAAAAGTTTATGGTTTCACCAGTTTAGTTCCTCAAACTGTTTAAAAAACTACTACCGCTAAAATCTATCCACTTGAAAGATATAGTGTTATTCACACTTTTAGTTAATGTTCGATTAAGTTTCAGTGTTAGTGAAGCATATCTACACCATAGAGCACTTGGGGATATCTTCTGGATGCTGATTTTAACCTCTTTAATGTACAATTATTCACTTTTCAGGAATTGCTGCTTAGTAACTGCAAACGGGTCTCGGATACCACAAATATGAATTGTAGATGAAAGACTTCTGCAGGGTTGCATAGTTTCCCATATATCCCTCCTCATCCAATGTAGAAAAAGTTAAAACAGATGATACATTAGAGAAATACGCTAATTGCAGAGAAATCCTGTTTGAAGAACTTATTTGAATGACACAGCTACCTACAGTACATCATAAACAAAAATGTTCAGTATAAGGTTTCAGTATCAGAATATAATTTTCCAATGCAACGGGCCTTTCATGTTCTTTTGTATTTGTTCGAGTTGTACAATCTTGTTTATTTCGGATTAGTATACCATTCAGACTTTTCAGAGTATACAGTTCAATCCTGATAATAGTTATTTATAATTCACACATTCTATATATTTCAGTTACATGCAAATTGCAAAATATTGATTTGACATTCATTAATGCTTTCAAACATGGAATCATAAGTGACACAACCAGGTCTTCTCTCTAACCCAACAAAATCTCTCATTAAGCCTCTCGGACGTCTTCTCTGCCGCCGTCTCCCTCCGCCTGCTGCGATGCTCGGGGTCAGGCGCGTGCGTCGAGGTTGTCTACGTGAGGTGGCTGTGAGGTTCTGGGTTTTATCCCCACTCAGGCAGGGCAGCGGCTGGTTCTCGGATGATATCTTTCACCGCCGTTGTCCCTGTCTGATGTCTTTCTTTCTGTGGTTGTGACTATTCTGGTGGAGCTCCACCATCTGCTCCGTGTCGTGGCTGCTGCTTTGTCGCCGTTTTGTGGTTTGGTTTTGTTGCTGTGGTGGTTCTGCTGCTCCGCTTGGTTGGATGACTTCCCTGGTAGCTTCGCTTGGTCTCAGTGCAGTTGGTCGATGCCAGTTGTCTTCCGTTTGGGTGGTGGCTTTCTTCTGCCTGGTTGCCTGGTTGTCTGCCTGGCTTCGCTTCTTGGCAGTTCGGTGCTGAGCTCTTCTGGGTCGGCTGAATCTTTTGGGTGTCGATCGGTGGTAGGGCGTCGATTAGGTCGGTTGGGCGGCGCTTTTGGTGTTGGCTCCGTCGGCGTGATCGGTGCCTTCTGTCCGTGTCACCCTTGTGGCACGCGTCTTCTGTCGGCGCCTTCTTTTGCCACGTGTCGTCTACCAACGTTCGGCACGTGTGTCTGCCTTACGTGCCATCTCTCCCTTCTGGCACGCCAAATTTGGACCCGGTTCAATCCGAGTTCTCATAATTGGTTCGGTTGATTAACTTTCGGTTCAATTAACTGAGCCAATTTTTTATTAGTTCAAGACTGATTTTCATCCGGGAATATCTTTCTAGAAGCGTCAAGTTCTTATCTTTTATTATCACAGCATTGTCGGATGCTGATCATCTTGGGCATACTTTAGTTTTAGTTTGCAACACATTATTTGTACGTACCGAGGCAAAGTACTCGGTTTAGTCCTACTTTTATCTTTCCTATATGTCTAGACTAGACTGGGTCAGACTGACTCTTGTTAGTCTTTTAAGTCCTTGGATTGTACACTTGGCCTTATGGTCTTTCAATCAAAAAATAAAATAAAATAAGTGACACAACCAGGATGTCCAAGTCCTATGATTTATAAATACTCATCATAATAAACAAAAGAAGATTGGTTACATTTCAATCAAAGAGGAGTTTGCAAAGCAAAAATTCTGATTAAAATCTTACATATTAAGTAATACAGGCAGTTCTAGTGGGGTTGTATCTGCCTGAAGCTACTAATCAAGTTCCGTGCCTGGATATGGAAGAATCTGAAATGGGGAACATAGCGCAAGGATACGTCCATGTGATGTCAGCGTACTTGGGCCAGCTTAGCTCACAAGCTTTCTTAGTAGCGCTTCAGCACGTTGCTCGAACTTGGGAAGGGCCCACTCATGTTGGATGATATCCAGACTATCCTTCTCCACACCCAAGCTCTATTTGGGAAGAAACCAAATACACATAGGAAATAAATCATCAGCATTGAAAAATGGCATCATCTACTAACCCAATTACAAGCCTACAAGGCCTTTCATGAATATTTAGCACCGCAAATTTCCAAACCATCATTTTCATTGAGTAAAATATCATGTCTTCACAAAGAAAAAATATATTTAACTGACAAAGGGAAACACAAGGGAAAGATGGGTATTTTACCTTGGAAGGATCCATGCCGAATCCACTCATCTGCATCATTCGCTGTGTGTCGTCCGTAGCTGCAGCAAATGCATGAGATTATATGCGTATATTTGTGTGCACTACATATCATTAAGCATTTGCGTGAAAATAACTTTTCAAATAAAAAGAAAACATTTACCATTTTCCTCGCCTAAAATGAGACTAAAAAATCCCCTCAATCCAAAAAGATTGAGGAAATACCTGAAATACATATGCAGCAAAAAGGATAGTGTTAAATTACACAGGGACGTGGAAATAGACAGTCAGCAATAGAAATGAAAAAATGATCAACAAACATGAGTGAAAATTATGTAATTTTGTGTAAATACCATGAGCGACTGCTGACGTAGCTGACATCGACGGTGCTCAAGTCAATCCCATTTTGCAACATTGATCTGAATCTTTGAGTCAGAGGAAATGGTATCTTGGCTGGTGGGAAAGCAAAGTGAATTCAGACGGAAATAACGCACAATAGTGAACTTCGACACGCAAGTCAAATTATTTTACTATACAATCTGACTTGATCCAAGTGAAAAACTAAAGAGGGAGAAAAATAAAAAGTATATTTTGGCATTGACAAATAACTTCATACATCTTATAAATTAAACCAATGTTAAATGGGGAATAGTGTATAA
Source organism: Sedum album (assembly GCA_006409495.1). Classification (NCBI taxonomy): domain Eukaryota; kingdom Viridiplantae; phylum Streptophyta; class Magnoliopsida; order Saxifragales; family Crassulaceae; genus Sedum; species Sedum album. The sequence continues at coordinate 7,438 of QZGG01002322.1, forward strand.
ACAAACCTGCAACAAATCCAGAAAAGAAGAAGTTGACCCATGCAAATGTAAGAGTCTGGCCAATACAAAATAGGAATCTATTAGTCTTTTCAATAACTATGCAACATAAACAAACTGAGAAGTGGCGTGTTATCTACAAGGCAATAACAAAATCATGTGACATACCTGAGGAATGATCATGGAAAGATTTTTCTTCATCATATCCATTGCCATGTTTGGATCAGACAGCATTTGTGCCTGAGGGTTAGCAGGAGCCTGACCTTTGGGGACATGTAGCAAACCATTTTCCTGAAGTTTGGAATTATATCAATTCATATACGAAACTCTCATTGTGTACAAAAGTTCCATGTTGTAGTTAACCACATATATTTCCCCATGTAAAATTTTTGATCACTATTCACTAATAAGGTAACAGGTTAACTACAAAGTGGTTGTTTGCATTTTCGAGAACTGTATACTTCAAATTTCATATATACAAGTTGATCGATCAAAGATACTCATAAACTCGAATAATCGGTTATTTAAGGAAACTCAAATAAGCCTGTTTTCAAACAATTAGATTCACGCAACAGAATGTCACATACTCTGAAATAAGGAGACAAAAGAAGTAGCTTAAAACAAACCTCATTGGTATAATAAACTTTACGAGCCTTGAAAGACTTAAAAGGTATGAGATTTGCAGCAGCCCTCAAATTCCTAGCCCTAATGACCAATTGCCTGGAAAATCCAACAAAATTGATCACAAGATGTAATCTTTAAGCTCAATAAGAAGACCCCAGATGGATAGAAACAAACAAACCCTTCTCTGACGATTTTGGCATCAGGTACTTGAGTGGACTTCATCAGCTTCGATACAAAGTAGCGCAGCACTCCGATCAGAACCATAACAACCGAAAGTGGAACCAACACCCAGTCTCTGATCGCCGTGTCAAGCACCAGATCCTCCGCCATTGCTGTCGATTGAATTTCGATCTCAGATTCAATTCCGATACTGGTGGAATCGACGAACTTATCGATCCAAAGCCGGACGCTAACGACATCGTTCTGTGTATAAGTTTTATTAAACGCTGTTACTAATGAAAGGATGCTAATTGAGTCTTCATGGTCATATATGCTTGATTTTAATCTACTAAATATGATTTGACTTTTTGTGTGATAAAATCCCCAATTTGAAATTAGTAAACCCTAACCCTAATTTCTCCGACGATGGCGCTCCGTTGTCGTCGCATTCTTCAGACCATTTCATCCTTCGTCAACGGCCTTTTCGCTCCCTCCTCCGTCGCACGATCATCTCCGCTACCGGGACTACTGAACTCCACCACTTCATCAGTGGTTCAGTTTCAGTCTCGATCGTTCAGATCGTCTCTAACTTCAATGCTTTGTTCGACATTGCTAGAAAAGGAAGAGAATTTTGAGGAGAAGAAGCTGAATCCGAATGACATATTGTTTCCTGGCTGATTACTATTGATTTTCCCAAGAATCCCAAGCCTGCTCTGGAGGAAATGGTTGACACTTTATGTGCAGACTTGCACCAAGGGATTGAATATCATGTGATAGTTGCTGAATATATACTTCTCAGTACTCCAGGTGAAAGCACAGTACTTCCGTGTTTTACGCATGAAATTGTGTCTTAACTTAGTTGTTTATTTTAATCAGTGAAGACTGAAGAGGATGCCAAGAAGAGGATATACGCTGTAGCACAACAACTTACTAGGAATTTCAAGCTGTTATGACTGAAGAAGAGTCAGAGAAATCTTGGGGTATTTTTGTCTTTCTTTCTGCCTAATGTGTTTTTATACTACCGGATTCTTATATTGACCATGTTAAGAAAGAATACGGAGGTATCGTGTATTCGTGTTGCTCTCTTATAACCCAGCATACATTACGACAAGTGATTTGTATTTACTTGTTTCTTGTTCAAAGTTCAAACAGATTGTGAATCTTTGTATTGACATGTGATAGGTGATAAGTATGCTAATGTAAGTATGGAACCATTATACCACGGCCACCTCCACCCCTTGCAAAATAGTTCAAGACTTTTAATCGAAACCTGTCCTTAGCAGAAAACATGACCAGTTTAATAGTGCAAAATACTGAAATAGTTCAAGACATGTTCTAATTATGCTTGATCGGGGGTTGGATGTGCAATTACCCAAGGTATTTCTTTAAAAACTTTCTTTTTGAAATCGTTTTTACTTGAAAACTTGGTTATGTTTTTGGTTGTCAGAAGTATACAGACTCTTATTAATATCTGTATATGATTGATAACTAGTGTGTAGTATACACTATACAGACTATTGAAAACTTAACGTGGATGGAGAATCTTCCCAACAGACATGCATAGACTATCAGCCATGTTTGGATGAATCTAATGATCTCACTCTCAGACATGTGTTAATTTTTCATGTTTGTATGTAAAACGCGTAGTATGTTTTTAGGTCAATGACCAATCTGTCTCCCTGTGACCCGGCCTTTTACTGTCATATCTATTGGCATTACTTATCCGAATACTTTAATATCAGCTTGCAGCTTTGAAGTCTCATATCTAAGCACCACATGCATGGGGCTTCACCCATCAATCTCCCTGGATCACATTCATAGCCGATGGTCCACGTCCACAGTGTTCCGGAACTTATTTAGGGTATCTAGCTGTTGAGATGCTACAGAAGGTAAATGTCCTTTGTAGTTGTAAGACCAAGTGATTCATGTCATACTTTTAGCTCAAAATTAGTGACAGTATTTTTCTACTTTCATCATTGGTCTGATCACTCTTATGAAAATTGATGTCATTTACGAGTACTATCTTGTAAACTATCTTGTCACTCGAGTAGACTATCTTGTATGTTAATGAAGAAAGAGATCTTAGTTGACTTCCAAGTAGCACTTATTTTTGAACTACATTCTCATTGGGGTTGATCATCTACGTCCATTCGCCAAGACATAAATAGGTAAATACAAATATGTCTCATTTATAAGAGACCCAAAAATGTATACATTGCAGAACCTTACAATCAAAAGATCAACTCCCTGCTTGAAACTCAAATTGTCTTGGAGCTGTTATGTAACAAAAGCAATGAATGCTCCAACCAAGAGGTGGATTTTGTCAACGGTAGTTGTACATCAAACACCAAACTTTCATGAATTAAAGTTTCCATTATATAACAAATCCCTGCTTTGTTCAAAAATACAAGTGCATGAATTTTGCAAGCAACAGAGCTAGCAAACATGTCTCAAACTGAGATTATCACCTTCTTCCAAACATGTTTCATAGTCATCGCATGTCTTGCTTACAGCTTCGCCATTGGAAAGATTCTCCCTAGTGGAAAAGCTAGAGCATTGTTCATATCACCTGTCTTAGCACTTTTCTTACTTCTCCCGCTTCGACTCACGTCTGTCTGCCTCTGTGGTGCAACTGGTTTGCTCTTCAGCTGGCTTGCTACTTTCAAGCTAGCTCTATTCTCATTTGGTAAAGGTCCATTAGCAACCGATTACCCGATCATCACCTTTCCTCGATTTCTAGCGTTGGGATCCCTCCGTATCATAATATCCCAAAAATCAAAAGATACTGAAAAAGAGGTTAGTTTTGGTGATCCACAGATGAAGGGCAGAGTTTTTACATTGAAGGTTTTAACATTTGCATTGCTTTACAAGATGATTGAGTTTGATGACAAGCTTCATCCAACATTTATATTCTGCATCAAAGGCATCCTTGTATGCTTATCCATCGATTTCATTATAGTATACACTTTTCGAGCATTTGTAGAAACAATCCTGGACCTTGAACTTGATTCCCCATTCCATAACCCAATGCTCGCAACCTCAGTCCAAAACTTTTGGGGCAGGAGATGGAACTTAGCAATGGGCAACATTCTCCGTGCCAGCGTCTACGACCCGGTTAAATCAGGCCTAACTCCCCTTATAGGGAGCAAGCACGCTCAAAGACTCAGCGTGCTTGCCACATTCGGCACATCAGGCATAATGCATGAGATAATCTTATTCTACATTAGTAGAAAACTGCCTACTTGGGGTATGACTTGGTATTTTCTTTTACAAGGAGTTACTGTAGTGGTTGAGATTGAGGTGAAGAGACTCATCGGACAGCGGTGGCGGCTGCCGAAACTGGTGTCAATTGCAATGACATTAGGGTTTTTCGTGATCACATGTATAATGTTGATTGTTCCAGATATCTACCAACGTAACTGTGATGTACATGTAGCTGAAGAGTTTACAGCGTTTGCGGACTTTCTCAGCAGCATGAAAACTGTGTCGTTTCGTACTACTACTAATTCTACGTAAATTAGCATTATTAGTGACGACCTATTGGAGCTATAATAATAATATCAGTTACGTTTCGAATTATCAAAAATGATTGATGGATTATAACTTTACAAAATTATGATGAATGACAATCTATATGGGTTGTTGTCACATTAACACCACATTAATGCGCTGACATTCACATTCATTTTCCAGCCCATGCATATGTGGAACTCTCCATTTATTGCACATCTTGATTGTATGATGATTTATTAGAGGGATAAGGTTCGACGACAAGTAAGCTTTTGTGAGACGTTACTTTTACTTAATCACGCACGTTTAATGTTTGAAGTTGGATGAATATATAACCTTAGAGGTCAGAGGTCGGTGGTTCAAATATCTGAGTGTATATTTTCGGCGATATATAAGAATAATTTTTTTAAAGGAAAAATATAGAACCTGATTTTTTTCTGAAATGAAACTGGGGTTAAATATTTACTGCAATTTGCTTTCTCAAGAAGTGATTAATTACATAAAAGGTTGTAACTCTGTGTTTACGGAATGCTGGCATGAATATGGTTTTCTGTTGTTTGTGACCTGTGTGGGAAAATTTGATCAACATAGAGAGTAAGGGTCAGTATGCCATTTCTAGAGCCTCGTAGTCTGGGGTCTTGTAGCCAAAGCCTACATCTTCGCTAGATCGTCTCTTGACTGCACTGGCTCTTTGCATTAGTCGTACCAGAGATTGGACTAGTTCAGACATAGGTGGTCGAAATTCTGGTTCAGACTGCAAAATTTAAAGAAAATATAGTAGAGTGAGAGCAGGTTTACTATGACAGTCATGCACTCTAAAAAGAGGAAGTTCCTTTTTAAAGGAAGATGAAGTATTCGAGTTTTGGAGCTTACCTGAACGCAGAGGGCAATAATGTCAGCGAATCGTGAGAGGGATTTTGCAGGATACATGCCGTTAAGGGTAGGGTCAACCATTTTGGCCAAGGCGTCAATGTCATGTAATTGAGGAGTGGCCCATCGTACAAGTGACTGCTCTGACCTCGGCCTTGAACTGAATTAAAAGAATGAGCTGGACTGTCAAATTTATTTATAGCCCGGACTGAAAAAGTGAAGGAAATTTTGATTACCAAATGCAATACCTGTCAAGTGGCTTTCGGCCGGTCAAGAGCTCCAACATTACGACACCAAAGCTGTATACGTCACTTTTTACTGTGTAAATACCTGATAAGGCGAATTCTGGTGCACTGTATCCAAATGACCCAACCACTTGAGTTGATACCTAAAAAATCAGGGAAAGAGAGTTAAATGTGGTGGGATAAAAGGCGGAAGGAATTTTGAACAGCAGAATAATGATATCGCATACCGTTCTCTCAGTGTTTGGTGTTAGAGCCGCAACTCCACAGTCTGATAAGTGAGGATTAAATTCATCATCGAGTAAAATGTTTGCAGACTTCAAGTTTCTGTGCACTACTGGTGGGATGCAAACTTCATGGAGGTACCTGGTCAATTTACAATAGCTTAGAAACTATAAACACTTGCGAGGAAATCAAATTTACAAGGTTCCTTTCAAAGAATAAGCAGAAAAGGGGAGCAATTGGCTCACTCTAGAGCACGAGCAGTTCCAAGAGCAACTTTAACTCGTGCATTCCAAGAAAGTGACTTGCTGCTATCGTCAAAAAAGTGCAGCATATCGTGTAGGTTTCCATTTGTAATATATTCTGAGACAAGAAGATGTTGTCCATGTTCTGCACAATACCCAACCATCGAAACGATGTTTGGATGTCTAAGGCGTGACATGTTAGAAACAGCCTCTAGAAATGTATCCTCATCTTGAAGCGCTAGAGCTGCATTGTCAATCTTCTTCACAGCCATGATCTAGTTCAAAAGAGAAACAAAGCTTATATAATCACGCAGTCATAATGATGCAAAATAAATAACTAGTTTAACCACCACACTAAAAACAATTCGAGTACGTAACTTATGGAAAAATGCATGTTCTGTCTAAGGACAGTTCAGAGGCAAAGAGCTAACTAATATATGACGAGGGAATGAGGAAGCAACCTCTAGAAAAACTCTTTTGTAGGAAAATAACATGAATTGAGATGTCAAGTGATCTTTATTTCACATGGTGCAAGTGTAATAAATCCAGTGGAAAGGAGACTAAATGACTTACTGTAAAAAGTTTACCTTTCCGCTAGAAAATTCTGCTCTATACACCCTTCCGACTGACCCTTCACCAATAAGATATTCTTGACTGAAACTGTTTGTCGCTGATTGTAGCGAGGCTACTGTGTATGAAGTAGCTGTGATAGGCGACCTCACTTTTCTCATGGATCCATTCCGTCCCTGTGCTCTTTCAACCATTAATGTATCAGCCGGAGAAATCTTCAGATCAGTTGCAGTAGTCATGCTGTTTCCTCTGTGCTCTTGCATCACTATACAGAAAGTTAACTAATAAATAAACTAAAAAATTGTCCATCGATATCAAGATCTTAAACATTTAGAACAATCAATGTAAAAATCTAGCAAGAAGAACCCACTATTACTGGCACTGTTAACAGTGCTTCCCGATGAACCAGAGGCACCATTTTTCTTTCTTTTGCTTCTTATGCAAAATACAAGAGCCACTATGAAGCCAAGTAATATAAGGGCAGATCCAACGATAATGCCAATTTTGGCCCCAGACGTCAGTCTCCCATCGCTATTATCAGAAGATACACCGCCAGGTGATGTAGGTGATCCTGACCCAGGGATATTGCGGGGACTACGATTTCTGCTCGGTGGAGGTGGTGTATAGGGTGGCGGAGGCGGTGCTGGTCCATTGTCGAATGAATTGCCATCATATCTGGTTCGTGATACATTAAAAAATTAGATAAAATAATAGAGGAATGAATGAAATGTATCTGAAAAGCAATAGCTCACACGAAATTCGGGACTGAAGAAAGTTCTTTTGGAATCCAACCGCTGAAATGGTTTCCGGCAACATTCCTGTTGAAATTGTATCAGCGACTGCATTTATGGAAAATCATGACTGACTACTTGAGAGTCAAAACTTACAATGTCGACAAAGGCAAATTGGCAAGGGTATTGAGTGAACCTGTAAATTGGTTATTTTGCAAGAATCTGTCACATATAAATGGTCAGGAGCTCATCCATACTAGACAGTGATTATTCAACAGATATTAGGTTTGAATTTGCATTACTCACAGGGTAGATAGACTGGATAATGTGCTAAATGAGTTTGGAAGATCACCGGAAAAGTTATTGAAAGAAAAATCCCTGCATGGCCCAAAATAAACATTCAGCTTTGGGTAATCATGTATCAATTTTTTGTGTCAAGGAACTTAGAATGGAGTATCCATTATTGCATTAATCCAGCGAGGAGACTAATTGGAAGCATATAACTCTCTTACATTGCGTCTAAGTTGGGGAGATTTGAGAACATATCAATTAATGTCTGGGACAATGCATTATGACTGATATTCCTGTGACAACGTATTTCAGCAAAGAAAACATTTTGAGCGAAAGAAAAATCAAAGATTGATTATTTATGAAAATAATTAAGCATATATCAATTGCTTAAGATGAAAAAAGGCACTTACAAATAAGTAAGCGACTTCATAAGGGAAATGGAGTAAGGAAGGCCTCCGGTAAAGTTGTTTCCAGCTAAATTCCTACATCAATCATCAACATGAAGACCTATAAAAACTTTAAAAAATGCTTTGACAATAGTTAAATTTTCACAAGTCAAGTAAAAGACTTACAGAGTTGTTAGATTCGGCGGCAGCTGATATGGAATCATATCATCTATGCTGTTTGCGCTGACATCTCTGGTAACAATAGATACCTACTTTAATTAGCACAATATGCCATATTTGTACGTGTTTTACAATAATAAAGATGAGCAGAAGGAGCTTCTCACAATGTTGTAACCGACTTAAGATTGGCAAGCAAATATCCCATACCACCATTGAGCCCCAATCCCGATAGCCGACTATCAAATAAAACATAAAACATGGGTACTCAGTAATCCATCAAAAATGTATCCAAATCACTATCAAGATTAAAAAGACCCACATGCCGACAACATCTGGACCTTGGCAAGTAATCCCTTTCCAACCTTCCACACATGGATCACCACCACTACTTTTCCAACCAGTCAACTGTGAAGGACTATTCATCGAAGTATACATACTCTGAAGACCTTGAACTGCAAATACACAAAATCACATCAAACAAAACCCTAACAAAACCAAACTCAAACCACTAAAGATCTCATCTTTTCAAATCCACATCCTTATAAACACTTCTCCAGTCAAACATCAGTCAACGCAACTACATATTACCATCAGAAGGATTAGTATCCCCAAGAACCACCACCAAGATCGTCACTACCACCGCCAAATGCGCTAAAATCCGAGACACCCACTTCGAGTTTCGACCTACAGTCGCCATATCTGAAGCCTGAATTACCTCACGTCCGCTGGTCGTCTCTCTTTCAGTTCAGCTGAAGAGCGGCACCGACGACGGAGATGCGTTTGTTCTATCAAAACGACGCCGCGTAAAGAGATGCAACTAGAAGCAGAGTAAAATAAATTGAAGTGAGATTCGTAGCTTAGATTGGAGTGTTTAATGAATGTGTGCCAGAACAGAGGAGCGAGAACGAACCATCACTCAATCACGCCAGACCTTTTTATACTAATGCCAGAAATGGTTATATTTAGCGAGAGTAATTCCGTCGCTGATGAAGGATGGTATCTGGCTGTGTGAAATAAGAACGCGGTGTTGAGTGTCGTTTTCAATATTGAAAAGTTGATTTGTTGACCTTATGGTGGAGTATTTACACTGATGTGCCACTGAGTTTGACTGGGTCCGGTACGATGGGCTGTCGGTGGGCTTGGGCTACTTTTCGATTTAATTTTTTTAAAATTTATTTTATTTATTCTTTTGCTTTATTAGTTGTGATGAATTATTGACAACCTAATTCAAATTATTTAAGACTATAATGCTTTTTGTATTAATTAGGTGTAAAAGAGAGTGTTTAAATCAAATGCTAAATGCACATCTGTCACATTCTTGCATTAATTTGATTAGTTCATATAAAGCCTAACGTAGTTATTGTAACGGTTTTTATGATAATATTGATGTTAGGTATGAACTTGTTTTTAATGTTTCATTTTTTATTATCAACTTTACCATACTCTCTGTTCTTAATATCATGGTAGAGAAGAAACTTAGGAGTACAGTCAACATTTTTGGTACCGCAGGACATGATTTTAATCATCGAACGAAGTAAAAAAATCTCAAATCCAACTGCATAATGTTTTTTATAAAATTAATCGTAAATTTTAATAAAAACTAACTTTAATTTCAACCGAACGATTAATATTTTGTCATTCTATCTTACAATAAATTAATAATTATTATTATTTTAAACAAACTTTGAATGACAAAGGTAGTAACAATTTTTGTCTTTATCTACTAGCCAAAGATAGTAATTGCCAAGGTATCTGAAAACAATTCTTTTTAGGATTCCCTAGCAGAAAATAGATTTTAAATCCATTTGAAAAATTGCCATAAACTGAAAAAAACACAATACACAGCACACAAATATTCCAAAAATAAAACATCAAAAAAACATGCATGTTTGATGATTTCACATTAATTAACAAGGCATTAATAAAACAACGTGTAAATAAAATATCTCAAAATCAGGGATTAGCGTTAATTATCATATCAATTAATAATTAATAAATCAGTAATGAGATTGAGAGCCAGCTGTTAAACCAAGATCACACGTGGCTCGATTGACTCGTTCGCATCGAACCGAACCGAACTTTACGCAGCAAATAGCATTTAAATCGGATCAGCTTGAACCACAACGACTTGTTGCTGCGCATCGTAACGGAATCTCGATCGCTTGATAATTATAACAATAAATTAAATTAAGAAATATTTCATTGACGATTTTATGGATTTAGGAAATATTTGAAAATTTATTTAGGGGATTTGAGAGAGTATGTGAAACCCTATACGATTGATTTTTGCGAAAGCTCGAATTGCACGCGTTTGGATTCGCAGCTTTGCTGTGGATCAGATTGTTGACGACGTCATTGTCCACGTCGGCGTTGTGACGAGGGGACTGAATTGATCAATAGCTGATTGTGATGGTGGTTGACGACGAGGAGATCCGGATTGGGACGAGTAATAGGATGATTGTGAATGGAAGAGTGAAGGTTGATGATGGTGTTGCTGAGGTGTTGGGAATTGGAGATGATTTTGATGTTGATGATGGTGTTGATTTTGATGAAGGAGATGGGAGACAGGGGAAGCAAAGGTCGGTGAGAGGTAGAAGGAGAAGTGCAGGTAGAGTGCTGAAAGAGGAGGAGGATGTGGATTGGTCTCCGGGATTTGTGAGAGGTTTGAGGAAGAGGAAAAGCGTGACGCGAGGGGGTAAATGTGGAGGAGGTGATAACAGGAAGAAGAAGCGTGGTAGACCTGTAGGCAATAAGAAGAAGAATCTTTTGTCTGATGAGGAGGATGAGGATGACACTCTAGATGAAGAGAAAGTTATTCTTGCAAAAATGAATTCGAGGAGATTGGCCCGTGGTGAATCTGATAAGGTTTTAGCTGTGTGTAATTATATTGGGGTGACTTATGATTGTCAGCAATCACCATCTTCGCCATTTAGTTTGGGTTCATCTGCTAGCAGTTGTAGTAGTGGTAGGAAGTGCAGGCCAATTGATTCTAAGGTAGTGCAGGATATTTATCTACTTATTTGTCCATGTTAAATGCCGTGGCATAAGCTTACATGCCCTTCTACATATTGATCAGGTCAAGAAGGATACACGGCCGATGTGCCATCAGTGCTTGCGGAAAGATAGAAGAACTGTTGTTCCTTGCCAAATTTGTCAGACATTATATTGCATCAAATGTATTGGTGAATGGTAAGCTTTCTTCTTGTATACTTTCTGCTCATATTTTTTGCTATTTGGGGAACTTCTTATAACTTGCCAAATTTGTCAGACATTATATTGCATCAAATGTACAGGTACTCTAACTTGAAAGAGGAAGAAATAAATGAGATGTGTCCATTATGCCGTGGAAACTGTAACTGTAACGTCTGCTTGCACTCAAGTGGCCTTATCAAGGTTTGTCATATTATCAGATTGTGTACTTCACATTAATGTCAGCCTAAGTGTGTTATTTTGTAAAGTTCATTTTTCCATGGGGAGATACAGATTGCTACAAGGGATATCAGTAACAATGAAAAGATTGAACATCTTCAATACATGCTTCTGTTGCTTCATCCTTTCCTTCAGAGGATGCATGAAGAGCAACTTCAAGAATTGAATAAGGATGCTGCCATCAAAGGTATATATTAGATGCAGCTAGCTATATACTATCAATTCGAAAATGATTTAACTCGATGCTGAAAACATGTATTTAATCCACAGGAATGGAAGTTTCTGAATTACTCTTACCGCAAAGCACATGCTATGATTATGAACGGGCCTTTTGGTAAGCTCAAAATCCAGTGTAAGAGAGACATCAATGACATGTTTATCACATTAGTCACATACTGATGAGCATTTGCTTTTATTATTTTTGGAACAGCAACCACTGCAATACATCAATTGTAGACCTTCACCGAAGCTGTCCAGAGTGTTCTTTTGAACTATGTCTAAGGTGCTGTGAGGATCTTCGCAGCGGAAGCCTAAGTAAAGGAGCTACAAAAGACGACTTTAAGTACGTAAACAGAGGCTGTGACTATATTCATGGGGAAGATCCCTTACCTGGTCTTCATTCTATACAAGCTGTTCAAGAACATTTCGAGTTGTTACCCGAGTGGAATGCTCTTAATGATGGATCTATTCCTTGTCCTCCTGAAGAATGGGGTGGATGTGGGCACACCATTTTGGAGCTCAAGCAGATGCTTCCTAATGATACGATTAGTAATTTAGTTCGTAAGGTAGAGAGATGCTTAAGCAATTTTGAACATGAGAATACAACACAATATCATGGATATGGCTGTGAAGATTTAATAACAGCTGCTTCAAGAGAAGGGTCTACTGATAATGAATTGTATTACCCCCGTTTGGGTGACACCGTGTCTAAGGAAGACTTGCTCAATTTCAGGAAGCATTGGTTTAAAGGAGAACCTGTTATAGTTAGGGATGTTCTTCAGAAAACAAAAGGATTAAGCTGGGAACCAATGGTTATGTTGCGGGCACTTAGTGAACATAAAGATACTACTGATGTTAACTCTGATATGTCTGTTGTGACAGCTATAGATTGCTTGGCTGGATGCCAGGTAGTCTGTTCACCATATAATTCCAATTGACCTGAATATCTACTGTATTCTGATTTTTGAAACAATCATCATTTGTAAATGGCAGGTTGAAATCAATACTAAGTCGTTTTTCAAAGGGTACACAGAAGGAAGAAGCTATGACAATTTATGGCCTGAGATGCTCAAGTTAAAGGATTGGCCACCATCTGATGAATTTGAGAATCTTTTACCTCGCCACTGTGATGAATTTATTGATGCGCTGCCTTTCAGAGAGTACACAGATCCGAGGTCTGGATTTCTCAACTTAGCAGTGAAGTTGCCAGAAAATATTCTGAAACCAGACATGGGTCCAAAAACATACATAGCATATGGACACTCTGAGGAGCTTGGCAGAGGAGACTCCGTTACCAAACTTCATATGGACATGTCTGATGCGGTAAAGATTCAGTATAAAAAAAAATTACTGACACTTTTGGCATTGTGTAACAAGTTTTGGTTTGGCCAGGTGAACATCCTGACACATATAGCAGAAGTCCCAATAGACAAAGAGCAACAAAAAGCTATTGAACATCTGAAGAAGAAGCACCAGTTACAAAATGATAAAGAACGATTAGAGCGTGAATATGCCAATGGGCATGTCGGGGAGCCTGAAGATATGTGTTTGTCATTAAACAAGGAAGCAGAGTTACCTGATTGTTTCAGCTATATTTGTGATGAAAATGCTGGTGCTCTTTGGGACATTTTTCGGAGAGAAGATGTACCTGCTTTGGAAGAATATCTAAAGAATATTCAACTGAATTCAGGCACACTTTCTGTGCCCAGTAGACAGTAATGTATACTAGTAAGTAATTATATTTCTATAATTTGTGATGACAATTCTAAGCTGCATGAAATATTTGTCAGATCACTCATCCAATTCCATGACCAGTCATTCTATCTTACCTTGGAGCACAAAGAAGATTTGAAAGAAGGAATTTGGTTAGTATTCAAAAATGCATAAACTTGGTGAAGCTGTGTTCATACCTTTATTCCTCATCCAATTCATGACCAGTCACCATAAATTACTTTGTTCCTAACGGTAGCCTTTTCAAATCATATATTTATGCAGGGATTGAGCCATGACGTTTGCACAGAAACTTGGCGAAGCTGTTTCATACCAGCTGGATGCCCTCTCAAGTGCGGAACATCAAGGTAACCCTTGCTGCTTTTCTTGTCAAGGCATACATATGTTGTTGTTTTCTGTTTCTAATGGCATCATTTGTGCAGTCATGCACAAAAGTAGCAGCGGATTTTGTATCTCCAGAAAACATAAAAGAGTGCTTAAAGCTGACTGAAGATTTTCGACGCCTGCCTAAGAACCACAAAGCAAAGGAAGATAAATTAGAGGTAAGTCACTGCTGCTCACATCCAATTTCAACCAATCAGCCATATAATATAACACCCTATTTAACATGGTCTTTATTATTTATGATTTTGGTCAGATAAAGAAAATGATTTTGCACGCGGCCAACAAATGTATCAATGATTTAGAAGAGTTAGCTAGCAACAACTGATGGATGCAAAGAAGCAGCCATAATCTAATAACTTAGATAGGAGATGAAAGATTAGACTAGTTGACCATATTTTTCCATGAACTTCACAACAATAAGAATAGAGATTTTATATTTACAGCAATAAGGAACAAATAAAATACGAAGTCAACAGCACTGAATGTAATTTGCAGAAAATCATTGTTTTTATGAAGTTACTTCAAAAGCCCTTATAATTGATTTGAAAGACTAGATTATAAGGAAGCAAGTAGAAAATCATCAAGTATAAAAGATAGTAACTTTACCTTCCTTTGCTGGTAAAGCAAGCAACACAATGCAGGCAAACTGGAGGCAGTGGCGGAACCAGGACGAAATATTCGCCGGGGCTCAAAAGTTTAGGAGGTACGAACTATCTGCAAATAATTTTAGCGGGGGCTCAAATAATTTTTTTAGCGTAGCCGGGGCTCTAATAATTTTTTCAGCCGGGGCTCAAATAATTACTTTACCCGGGGCTCCAAATCAAATTATGATAAATTATACCTGGTAAAAAAAAAAAAAAATCCTCGCCGGGGCTCCAGCCCCCCCCCCCCCCGGTTCCGCCACTGACTGGAGGCCAACTTCATTTGATTAGAGCTAACAGCCTCTGCCTACACAAAGGGCTTTTGTACTCGATAGGAACTACAGGAAGCAAGAATCGGAAACTGCAGAAAAACAACACACTTACACAATCTTAACACAACCTCCATCAGTAACAATAAATACATACTGCCATCAACAAGCTTGTGTGAAGGTGATCATGTTGATAATCTCCAATGGAATGAATTAACATCCTCAAGCAGACATGTTGAATCAACCATGATTGACCATTTCAGCTGTGAGTAACTGTTCAGCTTAGAAAAGCAAAAAATCTAGTAATCCGAAAAATGAAATCATATTTAAAGTCAATAACCAGAAAGTTCCTAAATTCGGTGTGGGGTGGAATAAAATGTCTTGATCCACTAATATTACCGCTGCAACTCCTAAACTCAATAAGCAATATATTCAAAACTAAATTAAAATAAGGAGTGACTTAATTAAAATCATGGCGTCATGGATTAACAATTATCAGTATCAACCATTGAATTATAAATTATTGAATTAAAGGGTGGGACGATGTCTAAACAGTTATCAATATCGACAACTAAATAAATAGAAATCAACATTGAGGTTATGCCATATTTGTTAACAATATTAACCACTGAATTAATAAAAACTAATTGTTTAAATGATATAGCAATGATGGAAAAGACCAAAGAGGACAAACATAATGTACGTAAGACAACCCAACATAATCATAATCGTTGATTTCTAATCATCCAACTGTTGATATTGATAACCGTCAATCCCGACAATCCGTGTATTTTGCAAATTTAACCACCTATTTAAATTAAAACAAATTAAATCTCAATCGTTAGATTAAACTAAATCAACGATTGAGATAATGTTATGATGTATTATAAAACTTTATTGTCCTTCTATGGTCTAACTCTTCTAATGATTATCAGTATCAATCATTAGTAAAAATCAACACTTGATATGTCCATCTCACATAAATGAGTACGTGAAATTATCAAAATACTCGTAAGACCTTTGTTTTTATGTTTTATCCTCAGTAGACCCCGATAATCGAAATAGTAAAAATATCAAAATACTCTTAGGTCCTTTATTTTATCCTCAGTAGACCCCCGATAATCGATTCATCAAGTCTAAAGTTACGAAGTAAAAGGATATAGATCATATGTAACAACAACAAATTTGACAAATGATTCAAACAAAACTATGTAAGGTTGTAGTAAAAATATCAAAATAATGTTGTTTTGATACTCACAAGTCACAGTAAATAACTACGCTGTATGAAATCTGAATCTACAGAAAAATCATCAGTTGGAAAAAATGTTATTGATAAAGCATATACAAGAAAGAAAAGGACGAGAAGGGGTTGTTATTGATGAAGCTATTACGACATTAAAACATGTTTTTATTATGTGAGTTATACACAAGTATCCGTTAATAGTAAAAAACGTCAAAACAACATCTTTCTGTAACACCAAATTGAAAACAATCTTCAATGGTGTTAAGATTCTTTGACATGGTTGTGTACTAATCTTTAATCTATCTTATAAGATTTGAACCCTAATCTCCAATAAAAAATTGATAATGCTTGTGAGTTAAAACACCATGAGAATAAATTTAAAACCTTGTACATGAAACAACAATCTAAAACTAATCAACATACTTAATATCTAATCTTTCACATACTATACAAAGTTCAAATCAATCATACCAATAGAACAATATAAAAACATACCTCATCAAAACCAACTCAATCCTCAATCATCTTCTTCCACTCCTCCATCCTCCCCTCTTCCCATCATCTCCTCTATTTATATATAGGGTTTCTCATGTGAAAAGACAAAAAAGCCCTTCCATAATTAACGCCTTAATTATCGCTTCTAATTATGGGAATTGGTATCGTTTTCTTTATTTGGCTCAAAACGGGAATATCTTATTTAAACGAAATTATGTTACTCAATATTAATCGGATCATAACTTTAAAATAAAATAAATAAAACATAATTATGTTAAATTTACAAAATCAAAATATGGAATCATTCGATATTGGGCCGATGCTGCACGGCTGGACTTCTCCTAACTGCTTGGTCCATTGAACTTTCAACAGACAAGCGATTGGGCCGACACGTTGTTTTCCTACAAGTGGGCCAGACGATTTATTTATTCTGGTAACTTTTTTTATTATTCTGGTAACTTGGGATATTCTAATTTGTTGTTTAAATCAGACAGGATGATCCATATTTTGGTGTCTTATTTTAATGAGTTTTTTTAGCGAAAACCACCCGTCCAATACCACTATTTGAACAAAACCACCCCCTCAATTTTTTTTTGACTTAACCACCCATGAATGTAACAACTCTTTAACACAACTTTTTTCACAGGTCAACCGGTAATTATGACCGTTGACTTTGGTTGCCTTATAATGTCAATTTGATTTTTTTGTATAAAACCACCCTTTCAATTACACAATTTAATCAAAACAACCCCTTCAATTTTTTTTTTGATTTAACCACCTTCAAATATAAAAACTATTTAATATGACTTTTTCAATAGGTTTATAATGAAAATTTTTAATAAAAATCATAATTGGTAATTTGCGGACTAATTATCGAATTAATTTCATTGACTTTGGTTGACATATCCACAAAA
The DNA here is from genome assembly GCA_006409495.1 of Sedum album. Lineage (NCBI taxonomy): Eukaryota > Viridiplantae > Streptophyta > Magnoliopsida > Saxifragales > Crassulaceae > Sedum > Sedum album. The sequence continues at coordinate 24,790 of QZGG01002322.1, forward strand.
TCAATTTCATTGACTTCGGTTGACTTACCATACGTATGACCTAATTATTTTAATTAATTTTGTTTACTCTAAAACCTAATTGGTAATTTACGGATTAATCAATGAAATTAATTAAAAATCCTAAACACAAAATTTTTCAAACTCCTCACTACCATATGTATCTCACATAAGCCCTTTACCACACCGATCTCGATCCTAGAATTTCATGAAATGCAATTAGGAATAAGAAGTTTGACGAATTTTATTTTTAGGATTTTCAATTAGTTTTATTGAGTAGTCCGTAAATTATCAATTAGATTTTAGAGTAAACAAAATTAATTAGAATAATTAGTTTGTAGATTTGGTAAGTCAACTGAAATCAATAAAATTATTTGGTAATTAGTACGTAAATTACCAATTATGATTTTCATTATAAATCAACTGAAGTCAACGATGTAAACCTATTGAAAACATCATATTAAATAGTTTGTGGATGGTTAAGTCAAATATTTTTGGAAGGGGTGTTTTTAATTAAATTTTGGTATTGGAAGGGTGGTTTTAGCAAAAAAAACTTTTTTTATTAATTTTTATTATAAGTCAACCGAAGTCAACGGTCATAATTACCTGTTGACCTGTTGAAAAAGTCATACTGTTTAAAATAGTTTTGATATTCATGGGTGGTTAAGTCAAAAAAACATTTGAGGGGGTGGTTTTGTTCAAATAGTGGTATTGGACGGGTGGTTTTCGCTAAAAAACCCTTATTTGTTTGAAGCTTTTTTTATTGAAAGGCCCAAAGGCCAAAGGCTAACTGAACTTAGTCTGACTCAGTCTAGTCTAGATAAGTAGAAAATTGAAAGTAATGACTAAACCGAGTACTTTGCCTCGGTACCCATAAAGAATGTGAAACAAACAACAAACTAAAGTACGACCGTGATGACTTTTCGCCAAGAATGCAGTGATAATAAAGATACTGACGTTGAACTTTTAAAAAGATATCCTCAGAAGGGAAACCAATCACGGACTATAGGAGGCTAACACGTGCCAAAGCAAATTGAACCGAGATGCAATTGAAGCAACTGAAGCAATTAATTCACGTCCCGGGTCAAACAAATTGAAGCAATTAAGTCACTGGAAGCCCAACTGGGAGGCCTTAAGCCCAAAGTGGGAGACACGTGTGAGTAAGAGGCATAACAATAGATTGACCATGGTGACTGGTCAACTGCAAGGGAACCACAAGCTGACACGCAAGGACTGACGTGTCGCAACAAGATGGAAGCAGGCGGACGAAGCGGCCATCGACGGAGCAGCAGGCAGCGACACGGTTGCGCCGCCAAGCTCCAACCGAAGGTCACTACTTCGCAAGCAAAACAGCGAAAAACAACACCGCAAAGGCAACCAAAGCAGCTCCAACCAGCAGGGCAGACCCAGCAGGGACAAAGATCACCAAACTGAGCGGACAACCAGACGGAGCTGCCGGCAAAACGAGGTGAACCGGCAACACAGACCACCCGCAGCTGCCGACAACCGAACTCCACCGCTGACAACCGAGCTGACGAGGATGACAACCAGCTGACGAGCACGAGCCACCGGCAACACAGACCACCAGCGTGTAACGAGACACGCCGTAGGAAGAACAGAGCAAGCCAGGTACACAGCACCTCAACTCACCCAATACGGAGAAGAGCAGCGATGGTCGCTGCACCCACAAGAACGCCGAAACGGCCAACAAACGGAGACCGGCCACATAACCTAGACCGGACAAAAGGACCACCGAATGAAGCACAGAAGGTGAGAAGGTGGCGGTGAAAGATATCAGTCGGCGAACCGACCACCCTCACGACCTCTGCGGACAGCCATCATGAAGTCACAACCCACAGCCGCCGTCAGAAGACCTGAATCCCGTCACCAAACCACGCAGGCCACCTCGCAGCATCCACCAAACCAACAGAGAAGGTCGGTGGACGGAGAAAGCGTCGGGAGAGGTTAGAGAGAGAGTTTAGACGGAGAACACCTAAAGAGAGATGTTTGAAGCTTGTTCAAAATGATTATACGTGTAGATGTGATCAACAAATAGTCAACTTCAATTGAAAGATTAATTAAGTTAACAAAATGATTCAGACACGTGTCGTATTATATCATTTTTTGGGAATAGAAAATAGTTAGAATATAAGTTAATTCAGTAATTTTATATGGGTTAATTTCCCTGAAATATCCATAAAACACGTTTCTCAAAAAATATCCATAAAATTATTTTCTCCCTGAACCACCCTTCCATTAAACTTTGTTTGACATGCACCACCGATTGTTAGCGCCGTTAAATTTTCTGTTAAAAGAGAGTATTTTATGTCAAAAGAGAGTATGCGTGTGATTCACGTGCTTTAATAGGTAGTTCATGGAAAACAAGAATTTTTTATGGGTGGTTTTAAAAGAAGTTAAAGAAATGGAGAGTGAAAATTATTTTTGAATAAAATTAAAAGTAAAAAAATTAAAAAAAATAAATTTTAAATATTTTATTATGTATAATGTTAGAATTATAATTATAGCAAAAATATTTTAACAGTTGAATATAAGTTTTTCAATCCTAATCCTAACAGCTACATGGATAGTTAATTCAGTAATTTTGTATACCTATGTCCTAACATTGAAGGGTTTTTTAGAACAGGAATTCGTGCTTTGAACGCCGCCCACTGTTTTTACATAGGATTGAACTCAAGATCTTTGCTGAGCGTTTCCTATCTATCACCACTAAGCTACCCCTTTCAGGACAACCTTGAAGGATTTAGTTTGTACTGAAAGTTTCTTTTTCCAAATGAATAAATTGTACGTATTATGCATTATTAAAAGTAAACAATTAGTTTTATCAGAATAGTATTTCTATAAAAAAATTCTAGCTCACATATTCCTATTACTAGTACTCGCTGCACAGTTCAGACTGTGCGTAAGCGTTTGGGAATATACAGGTTTTGATGGCATTATGAGTAGTTGAAATGTATTGTAATTGTTACCCGTTATAAAGTGATGCAATAAATACATGTTGGTAAGAAATTTTAACTGATGAAAACCTGATTTTTAAAAAAACTACATTCTAATGTAGTAATACTTCCTTGTAAACTACATTTTTTGTAAAAACTCCTTGACGCTTTCCTAACTTGCCCTCCTTCACTAAGATCTTAGTGGATTCAGCAGATACACTTCTTGATAATGCAACATAAAGTTGACCGTGTCCAAAAACATTATTTCTAAGAAAATTCAAACGTTTTGTATGGTCTGCCCTTGCGCCTTGTTTATAGTTAGTGCAAAACTGACTCTCGCCGGAAATTGATAACGTTTTAGGACAAAAGGCAATCCACTGTCATCCTCAGAATTTAGTGGCATACGGTGAAGGAATATCCTAGTTCCACAACAATGACCTGTTATAAGTTCAGCGTCGATGTAGCTATTTGTTAGATTTCTACAAATCAAGCGAGTGCCATTGCATAATCCCATTTGAGGATCTAGATTTCGTAACAGCATTATCGGACAACCAATTTTTAGCATAAGCTTGTTTGGTGGCAAACCAGACGGGCATAACGAATTTAAGAACTCAGGCTGATAAAGATTATGAACATCGTCCTCTACATTGTCCCATGAAGTGTATTCTAATGCATCTCCAGGAAATGTGTCAATAATCATATCATTAAGTTTATCGACATTTGTATTTTTTGGGGTTATGATAGCTCTCATTACCATGTAGTTCGATTCATACATGTGTTGTTCCATATTGGGGAATGTTGAATTTATTAATTCAACAACTGAATGTTCATTCTCCCATGGTACAATCATCGTATCCGGTAGTTTAACATAATCATCTTGAAATGTCGGTTCACGACCATCCCCAATTCGAAGTAAAAATTCTGAAAATTGGTTATCCCCGAGTGCTCTCATATTGTGTTGTAACTTCAAAATCTCAACTTGACCCCAGAATCTTGATTTAGAGATGCTTGATGCTATCCTCGTCGTCTTTGACATCTATTGCCCTTTTTTACTACAGGAAGAACCTGCCTAAAATCTCCACCCAATACAATAATTTTGCCGCCAAAAGTTGCATTGTTTTTTATTATGTCTTTCAATGTTTTGTCGAAAGCTTCAAAGGCATATTTATTTGTCATAGGAGCTTCGTCCCATACAATCAATTTTACCCATCTCATTAGCTCAGCAAGGTCACTTTGTAAATCTAGTGCACAGTGACTTTCTGCATCCGGACGTAGAGGAATTTTAAATCTTAAATGTGCAGTTCTCCCTCCAGGCAAACCAGTTGCTGCTATTCCAGAAGAAGCAACCGCAATGGCGATATTTCCTTGAGCCCGTACATTTGCACGTAAAACTAAATATAAAAAATATTTCCTGTTCCTCCTGGTCCATCAATGAAAAATAGACTTGGTAATTGTGTCCATAATTCTAGTGACAGCCGTTAATTGATCCGGATTTAGTCTCCGCACAGAGTTTACATCTTCGCTCGATACATGTAGTTGTAATTCGTCTAAAATAATATTTGGAAACATCGTGAAGTCTTTCTGGAATTTTGGCAAATCATAGTCTCCTAACGATTTCCCATGATCCTCGAGTAGTTTACTGATGTCATTTAACAATTGATTTGTAGCAACGACATTAGAAACTTGACCAAATGGTACGTAGTCTTGCATCATAAAATCTTTAAACTGTAGCCATATGTCATGAATATTGGTAGGATTGCAATAAATCAAAAGAGACACAAATAATATTCGTAGTGCACTTGGCACTTGAGCTTGAGTTGCTTCCTCTAATGTTTGTGTAACATAATCATTGCGCTCCCGCAAGCCTAACATTTCAGCCGCTTCTTTAAAAGACGGACATACGTAACCGTTAACTGTGCGTAACTCATCAAATGATCTAGGACCTTTCACATGGTTTAACAATATTCGCAAGTAAAACTTTTCACCCTGATTTGGAGCCACTGTGTATATTCTTCCAATCACCTTATTATGTGCCACGCGTGGAGTCCATTCACTACGTGTAGCATTCCAAACAAAAAATTCTGGAAACTGACGATACCGGTAGCGTCCCGTTATAGGAGGTTCACAATTCTTTAGAAAAAATTCAGTAAGCATAGTTTTCATACAGCGTTCATTTTGAAGTCTATCAGTAATTCTCTCTCCTTCCCTGAAACGGACTGTTTGACAGTTGGGCAAATGTACTGGCAATCTATAAACAGATGGGTACATTCTGCTTAAGGTGCAGATATCCATCTTCCGTCTACATACTGTTGAATTTCATCATTTACTTCTCCACGTCGAACTTCTAGCATCACACGATCGGGACCCTTGTATACATATTTATACAAATATTTTACACATGAGATGTTGCTAGTAACTTCGACATTGATATGACAGTCGTATTTAAGTAGTAACCATGGATTGTATGGGACGACCCAACTGTTGTCTACAAATTTCTCTGAATTATTATCAACACGCACTGGTGGACCACATCGTCTCCGATATATTGGATATGAATCTTGCCCCCTCATTGTACTATCAGAAAATTGTTTTGGAAACCTTTTCTTGCAAGATCCATTTTTCATACATGGATATCTACGGTCATTGATATCATGAGGTCCATGTATCATATGTTTCAAGACAGCTGTGTAAAGTAGGGGCTCATGTTCTTTTACTGGAATTTCTCCTCGAACAACAGTATCATACTCATCAGAATTTCTCAATTTATCATTTTCGGCCAATATAAAGCATATGTGCATGCGGGAGACCTCTTTTCTGATATTCGACAACATAAGCATATGAAATCACTTTTCCAAGAACACCTTTCTGAATAATGTCGTGTTTGAACTCCTCTAATTTTACTTTAAATATCCGGGAGAGGAGATCCGGTCGATCTTGAGGTGATTGTCCAGGAAGTAATTGTTCATTTATCTCTCTCCAATTCGGATTGCAAGTGATTGTTATCATAAAGTCCGCCATTCCAAAATAATGTACTAAGGACATAGAATCTTGATATCTCTGATGTTGATCACGGTTGCTCCCATTGAACGAAGATGGCAACACATAAGATTTATGGCCAACATTCCCTGTAATTTTTATGTTAGAAAAATAACTTTAGCAAAAATTGAAAATTTAATCGAAATACCTGCATCATTTTCTCCCGTACTAAATTAATCTTGTAGACCCTTGTACAGGTCAGCACGTATCGTATGTTGATGATCTCTATACCATCTTAGCTTTTGAGTTTCAATTTTCACATAAATATCAACAACATATTGTTGTAGTAGACGACCACCACGCAGTAAGAGCGAATTATCATTTTGTCGGATCTAAAGACATTCGGTAAAAAATAGTTATAATATTTAAACATGTCAAATGCTAAAATCTTAGAAAAAGTAAAAATATATGAAATGTACCTGAAGCATGTATGCGTAAAATTCGCGACAGGTTACTGGATTGCCAAAAATAGTCCTGGTGTTTGTCCCATCCATAATATACAGCAATGTCCGGAATGTTCATTAGGTTACCGCCCACTGTTTGAAGAATTATGTCTCGGAGATTTATATCTTCAACTTGATCTTCATCTACAATGATGGTTGTAGATGTTTTTGTTTGTGTTACTGTCTCTCGCTATTCACGTGCTATATTGTGATTTGCAACGCGTCCTCGCAATTGTCGATATCGTATTTCGTTAACTGTTTGTCAGATAAGATATATTTAGACTTGGTAAGTGACGTTATTAATTGAAAATTTAAAAAATTTATTTGCAAACACATCCAATTTACCTGAGTTTGAAATGTTAAATCCACTTCGATTTGTCGCATCAAAATCATCAATTAACATTCCATTGTCTGTAGCAAATGAAAATGATCAATTTATATTATTTAATTTATTTCTAATTTAATACAAAGATAATAACAGAATTTACCAAAATTGTTATTGGAGTGCATTCTGCTACTCTCTCCATGTTCCAGAATAGATGTCACATTGGGAATTGTTGATGTACTTATAAACTGATATTGCACTGCTTCATTCGTAATACCTAACCGTCATTGTATTTATAAAATCAGTAATTTTATTACAATTTCAGTAATAATATAAAAGATTAATAATAATATATTATATGTATGATACCTTCTTCTCTTGTGTTATTCTCCTCAACGGTGACCCTATATCTTTTGTGTTGTTTTTGATTTTTCATGTTTTGTTGTTCACTTCCATGTTGAATATATTCTTCATCCATTTGCCGCAGATTCAGATTTTTATTAAAAGAATCAATTATCTGTAAAATTAGAAAATGAAAATGTAAGGTAATTGAATAACCATTCAACATTCAGAAATGTACAAAAAAATGTACAAAAAAATGTAAGTAATCAGAGAAATCATATAAGGTTCCTAAATGTAAAAATCTGCCTGCTATTTACAAAAATGTTATTGAGCTCACATGACTTTAATAAAACGATGCTTGCACAGTATAACTTGTGCCCTTTAATTACAAAATAAAAATCAGTTATGAACGCAAGATGAAGAAAATAAAAAAGAATAATCTATCAATGTCTTTAATTTGTCCAATATTTTGCGCCGTTCATCAACATTGAGAGACTTCAAAAATAGGTAGTGTGAGTAAGTGCGCTTCTTCTTTCGAATTATTCGTCGCTTTACGGGAATAAACCACTCAAGCAGTCCAACAACATTACCTCGATTGTCTCGATTTAAAAGTGTCATTCTTCGTAATTTTACTATGATAGACTTAAGCCCGTAATAAGTAAAGATAATAAGAAGAATCATAAGTTAGGCAATTTTTAATGTAAACAACATGTATACCAAAATGAAAGCGGTGAAGTAGATTTTTAATGAATCAATTGTGTAACAAATTAATGAAGCATGCTCACCGCATCTATACACCTGATCAAGACGCGATCAAAGTAGACTTGAACCTGCATAGTGAAAAAAAGCATTCGTATAACATAGTAGTTACTGCACAGTCAAACCTGTGCCTTTGTTATTGAATCGATAAAACAACCCCAAACACAGAGATGAAATAATCTACGCTATTATCAATATCAGAAACGTAAACAATCCTAGTACTTACTGCACAGTCAAATATGTGCGTACATGTTGCGTATTGACGAAATAAAGATGTTTCATACTACATGAACTTGATTCTATACAACATACTGATGTAAATAAATATGAAAGATGCTTTGAAACTTAAAATATCTTTACAAAGCACTACCAACACCGTTCAATAGTTGGTGGTTAATTTAAAATCTATACTACTGCAGTGACATAAAAAACAAACACATCCAGTTCAATGCAAATTAACACTACACAGAAATCACAAACGCTCAGAAAAAAACGACCTCCTGTACTAAAACGACTCGAATCAAACCGTGTTCCGTTGTGCAACGTTCCAGTATAGTGAACTGCAAATACCACCTCAAACTCAAACAATCAGTTCCCCGTTCCAATTACAACAACGTAAAGGCTTAAACAACCAAATGAAAAACTAAACCAGATTGGTATCAGCAGCACTACACATACCTTCAAGGCTTCAACTGCATCGCAACTTTTGGGAGTGTCCCATCCTTAACCTTCAACAAATTCTTCGTCAACCCTTGCTTCCCAATCTCAGGATGGTACTTTGCTATGCTTAAACGGATCTTTACCTGAGTTTCAAATGTACCATTCGGCTGACGAAAAAGAATCCAAGCAATCAAATTTTACAACTTGAAATCCAGGGCACTTCAACATCAAAATCAAAAGCAAACAAACTACCTTCAAACCCTAAAACCCAAAAGCAACCCCGAAACCAAAATCCAAAAACCCCTGCTATCAAAATCTAATCAACTGTTCTTACATCAAAATTTGGAGACGTTTAGGCTCACTAAGTCTGTTGGTTTATTTCAGTAAATTGTATAAAACTGTAACTGCAAAACTGATTAGTGTTATTCAATAAAAATTAATATTAAGATAAAATTGTGTGCAGTTATGTAGAAGAGTAGTGGCTAAATTATAGGGATAATATTGGAATTGGGGATAACCGTTAGAATGGGTTCCCCAATTATTAATAGAAAGATATTGTCAATCAAATTCACAGTTGATGCGAACATTTATTTTTCTTAATAAATCAAAGTCAATTACTTATTTCAGACTTTTCACAAATAAAAATGTGCCTTTGCCAAAAACTAAATGTACCATAAAACTAATACTTATAAATAATAACTGTATTTTTTTTTATAGAAGATGATACATCAAGAGGAAACTAAAACCTGAGGATACAATCCTAGTAATCTAGGACAACAATTCAGGTAGCTCCAATACAGATTTTCTTCTAAAGTTTTCCGTGAAATCCAATCCGCTAGAGCATTAGCCTCTCGTCTGACAGCAATTACATTCCATTTTTCATTTGTTAATGAGCTCTAAGAATACCAGTCAACCAAAGTTTCACTTCTGTGTTTACACATATTTATACATTCCAAAACTTTAACACAGTCTGTCTCTAATATGATTGTTTCCAAATTTAATCTTTGAGCTGTTTGTAGTCTCAAAAGAACAGGTAAACCCTCTGTATCAAAAGAACTTGTAACTGAGGTCACCATTTGCATCTGAACACAAATCAACAAGCCTTCATGATTCCTAACAACGCATCCAACTCCTGCCCTTTTTGAAGTACTACAAAAGGATGCATCAACATTAACTTTGAATGATCCAATTGGAGGAGGAATCCACCGAAAAGAACTTGCTTGATTACATGCTGAAAACAAAGAAGAAACATTACTCTGATTATACGCCTTAAGAATGGTCTTTATCTTCAAGCATGTAGTCCAAGGGGTTGAGGCTTGCTTTTGATGCCAAACTTTATTCCTATTGTACCACACAAACCATGCAAACACCAGGAATTTAGTGAATAACTCAATAGGCATTTGCTGAAACCAGGCATATAACCAATCAGCAGGACAAGAATAACATTGTGCTAAAAAGAAACATCATAACCAAGCATAGTCCAAACTGATTTTGACCACCAACAACCCATGAACAGATGATTAAAGTCCTCATATTTGTAACCACATAATTTGCAAGAGGGATCATATATAACATTACGCCTAAATAAGGAGCAACCAAAAGGTAAACCATTGTAGTACAGACTCCAAACAAACAGCTTTATTTTTGCAGGCAAATTTATTCTCCAGAGTTTTTTCCAAAAAAACGTCAAATGATGCGAAGAAGAGCTACTAGGGTCTGTATCAGATGATAACCTAGATTTTTCCTGCATAAATTGATAAGTGGAACTCATTGTTGCAATACGTGAAGAAGAACCTTTCCATAAATAACGACAAGTAGCGTTATCAAATACAAAGCCCTCTTTTGACATTTGTGCAACAGCAAACAAACCTCGCCACACCGGAGACGGCCTATATCAAATTGAAGATGACAGTAAGTGATCATTTTTAAAATATCTGGCTTTAAATAGCTTAAACAATGCAGAGTTAGGATTAGCAATTAAACGAGAGATTAGATTGATGAGAAAAGCAATGTTTGTTAGCTTTAAATTTCGCAAATTCAAGCCTCCCTCAGCTTTTTCCTTAAGTAAAATCTCTTTACGAACCCAGTGAATGGATTTAGATTTCCCCGTAGATGACCACCAGAAATTAATAATACTTGACATCAGACTATTAATTATCTTACCGGGGAGTAAATAGCAGGACATGATGTATTGAGGAATTGCTAACAACACAGATTTGATTAGTACCTCTTTACCATCAATCGATAGCCTAATATTTGTCCAGCCATTGACTTTATTCCAAATCCTGTCACCAATATTCGTAAAACTAGATGATTTACATCTCTGCAAGGATAAAGGGAAACCTAGATATCTCATCAACGAATCACAGACGTGAACATTAAGAACCTCTTTTGTTAAATTCATTAGCTGGGCTGAGCAAGCTTTACTAAACATAATATCAGATTTATGATAATTAACAGTTTGACTTGAGATAGTTTCGTACCGAAGTAAAGCATTCTGAATATGCCCAACTGAATCTTTCTCCACTTTAAAAAACAGAATACTGTCATCCGCAAAAAAGAGGTGAGTAAAAGTTGGAGCCAATCTACAAACTCGTAATCCACTAATACAGTTCATTCGACATAACTCTTTAAGTTGATACCCCAACCATTCTGAGCAAATAATATATTAATAACTGTATTAGTTGAGTATTATCTGAAAAAGGTTTCAACTACTAGATTTGCATCTCCATAAAGTCATGTAGAACGGAGAAAGACAGTTTTCAACTATCCGTTACTTAAAAAAATGATTTTAAACCCATTTCAAATCACACAATTGCCTGCCGGCTAAAGTACAGTCATTGACCGGCTGTCCATATGGCTACTCACTAAAAACGGCAACATCATGAAGTTATGTTCATCTCATCCACTAGTTCATCAATTAAATGATACGTGTTTACCTTTTGAATTAATGGATAACATTAAATGCAAATGGATTAGTGGTTGTCAAGTGACATCAAATTGATAAAGTAGTGAATGAGATGAACAATTGAGATGTGGTATTACAAATGTTATTTTAGAATAGATATGTACTTGAACGCTTCTCGTGTGATATATGCCTTTATAACAATTTGAGAGTATCTCTAATTTATTTATAGAGTTGTAACTGATGATTTCTTTTGAATCTATAGTTCACACCCTCGTCTTACTCCTATTTTTTCAATATTAACTGTAACTATCTTTAATTTGATTATGATAGAGTTCTTTAATTTTAATATTCGAATATAGAGATGAGATCATGTAAAACATAATATATTTTTGTAATGTAGGATCGTAAGACAAAATCTAAAACGTTGGTTATAATCAATGGTAGAATTTCGAGATTATTTATATTCATATTGGGTGGTTGGTTTATAAAAAATATGGGGTCGTTGGATTTGAAGATTATTTATTTATAATATTATTTGCTAAATTATAATTAATCAACTGTCGAGATTGTATCTCACCGTATTACAATAAGTTATATATCTTCCTATAACTTTTCCCTTCTTATATATTATATAAGTAAAATATGCTACCGTGCAGTATTTTTCTACCTCAAAGTTTAAGACTCGAAGATGCCAATGCAATCAAAGTAATTTGTAAACCGATAAGTATATCGAGTGTCCAAGGAGCAAACAAAGCTTATGCACTAGTTGAGGATTAATTATTTAGTTAGCTACCTAAAAAAGAGTATTGATTTTGTTGTATGTTTATAAATTCAATTGATTTAATGTGATTGTATTTTAATAAAAGAATTACAGGTCTAAATCACTTGTTCAATGCATCCAGTATAAAGATAATACGAGACCTAAATTACTAATGGTTTGCTGAACTTCTTTTATGTTACAAATCCAACACTAAATTTTGTCTAGTACTAAACTTATATCACTCGTATATCTAGTCTTCACTCTTTCAATTTATTTGCCTAATCAAACACTTTCCTAGTCCCAAATTTCCGTTACGACTTGATAAATGTTTGGATTAAGTTATAGATATTCAATCATCATAAACTCAAGCTACTTCCATAGTCATCAGTTCATAAATCAACTTACTCGTTTAGTACTCTAACACCTATCTTTCGATAAGATTTAAAGCAAACAAATCCTACATAGACATTTTATCACACCTAGCAGGCAGGGGCAGATCCAAGGGGGTCTGGCAGGGTCCTTTACCCCCATAATCTCGAGAAAAATGAATTTTTACATGTAGTTGTTAGTAAACTAACAGCTAAATTAAGTGTTCTAATGGTAGTAGACTTGGTCTAGACCCTGCTGAACTTGAGTTCGGTATAATTATTATAATCGGCTGGATCTGCCATTGCTAGCAGGTATAATTTTGATACAGGAAAAGTAACAAATCGAATTGTAATTTGTCTCATATAACAATTAGATCATGATCAAAAGTGTAGGATATATTGAACAAAGGTACTTTGACCCTAGGGAGACTACTACTAAGCATATATAATTGTTCCATTAATTTCAGAAATATTGGATGTTTTGAGAACAAATAATATAATTCAATCTATGAAACTAGAAAGATTACAACCTTATTATCTTCAAGATATCTTGAGTTTTTTCTCTTTATCTTCTTTTTGTTCCAGTTAGGGTTATCTTGGTTTCGGTCCATCCCTCGAAAGGTCTTCAATCGTTTACATTCCTATTTACTTTCAATCGTTTTAAATTCCTCCGCCTTTCTCCTTTTTTGGAGTTTCATGTGTTGCAACTACCACAAACTGCCAGGTTACAGGTCATGATTCAAGATCTAATATATATTAACAATTCTCAGTTAATTAGTCAACGGGGAGAATGTCATGGTTATCTAAGGTTCCATTAGCGTGCTTTAACATTGTGGAATGGTATCATCCGTTTAGAGTTCTGCGACAGTTTGACATTTCGCTGGAAGTTCCACTATCAGATCCGAGATACGCTTTGCAAGAAGAAGTGTGTGGATTGGACAGTAGAGTTGTATGAGTACATAGAGATATGGAATGGGCGTGCTAATCATAGAATGATTGTACATATACCACAGTTTCATGAGTACTCAGCAGCTGGTTCGTTCACATCCCATGCCGAAACATCACTAAATCCTGGAATTGCTGCTTGATGATGAAATGCAATAAAAACACTCATATTTATAACAAAGCTATCCGGTCTTCTCAAGGCCAGAATTATCCTACCCGGTTTCACTATAATTGGAATCCTTTAAAGTTATCCGGTTGTGTGAAGGCCGGTTTCTGGCCTTTTGGTATCATTCGTGAATTATTGCTGAATGATTCAATTATTTCTATGCAATCCGATTTCATGAAGATCGGATTCAGATTTTTTTGGATCATGCATGAATTATTTTTGACTCGTTCCATTATCACAGTAGAGATAGGTCTTATGAAAACTGAAATTCTTAATGAAAACGGTTACACCAACATCAGATTGTTAATAAATGCTAACTGGACATCCTCGTCGGATCCACATAGGATACGAGGGACGAATTGATTTGTTTCTCAACAAGTTTGGGCTTGATAAAACCGCATTGTAGTCTTTTTAACTATCCAGACTTTCTATAACCGGATTTTATGTGTTTAGGGAAACCAGTTTGGTAAAACCATACTGGTACAGAAGTAGGACATTTGAGAAATACTTTTTAAAACTAGGGCATTTGAGAAACATTTGAAATCACCTAGGGCATTTCTAAAAAAATCTGGTTTGATTTAAGAAGACGGAATGATAAGTATGATCATATGAAATTTGACGATGAAGGTTGGGGCTGTTAACGGCAAGAGGATAAGTGAGCTAGATATAAGTTGGTGAAGGACATTGGAATTACATGGACATGACATCAATATTTGATTGTCTCTGGTTGGATATTTTAGTTTTATAAATGTGGTCAATTTTACTTTGGTGATGGTTGTTCCTTGGTTGAGGTCTGTTCGAAGTTTTTTATGTTTTATGGATATGTATCCAGAGCCTGTATCATGTGGATCCATCTATTTTGGTGGATTCATGAACCCTCTCTTGCATTCGTTGATTGTATTTTTTTCAATGCATCAGATTGCACCATGTTGTTGCATTTTTCATGTGCATATCACATGCAGAACATGTGCAACTCACATGTCTCATTAATGTGTTGACACAATCTGGTGCATTGAAAAAATACAATCAACGAATGCAAAAGGGGTTCATGAGTCCATCAAATTAGATGGATCCACATGATGCATTTCCTCTGTATCCATTTTGAAATTTATACATCAATCTTCCATTTTCATGATCTTTAATTAGTCGATCTTTGTTTTCAAACCCATTAAGAAACAAAAAAATTAGGGTTAATTACAGAAAACCACCCCTATAATAGGGGTAATTACAGAAAACCACCCGTATAATGACTATTTGCAGAAAACCACCTTTATAACGTGCTCCGTTAGCACTTTACCACCATTTGACTTTACCGTTAGAAAAAAAATTTAAAAAAAATTATAAAAAATTAAAAAAATTAAAAAAAAATTAAAAAAATTAAAAAAATTAGAAAAATTAAAAAATTAAAAAAAATTACAAAAAATTACAAAAAATTACAAAAAATTAAAAAAAAATTAAAAAAAATTAAAAAAATTAAAAAAAATTAAAAAAATTAAAAAAAATTAAAAAAAATTAAAAAAAATTTTAAAAAAATAGAAAAATTAGAAAATTAAAAAAAATTACAAAAAATTAAAAAAATTACAAAAAATTACAAAAAATTAAAAAAAAAATTAAAAAAAAAATTAAAAAAAAATTAAAAAAAAATTAAAAAAATTAAAAAAAAATTAAAAAAATTAAAAAAATTAAAAAAATTAAAAAAATTAAAAAAATTAAAAAATGTAATATATTTCATGAAATGTAATTTGTTGTTGTGCGAATCAAAATATTTGTAGATCAATCTAAAATAAAATTTATATAATACAACCTGATGAAGATGATAGCGGTGAGATAGGCAGAGGCCAAAGGTATGGAATTTCCTGCAGCTTTCTCTATTTTGAGACAGAAGTTATCTTTAGTCTCACAGAAGGCTTTTACTCCGAGAGGGCATCGAGACCCAGAAATCAGGAAGAACAAAAGGCAGGGGACATAAGCATCAAAGCCCAGACGGGGACACGAGCATCAAGGCCCTGGCGGGGACGCAAGCCTCAAGACCCAGTTCCAACA
>QZGG01002323.1:0-40470 GCA_006409495.1 Sedum album
TTAGATCCCTAATCTATTTACACTTTGCATTCTATACAGAAATTACAAAATCAATTACGGATCTGGATCTGGATCTGGAGATGTTTCTGGCAACTGCGACGGAGGCGGAGGCGGAGCCGTTGGAGCTGATTCGGAGCTGGAATCACCAACAGATAATATATATATATATATATACGTCTATACGACACGTGCACTCAGGCTAAGGTATGATCTCTCATAGAATGCGGCGACATGAGTGCAAATGCAGAAGGTTATTCTTTGTACAAGAATAACTGAATCTAATACGATAAAAATGTATATATGCAAGGCTTGCGCCACTTCTTGCAAGGTGAATTCAACAACTTGACTGCCCAGTTTAGTAGATTAACTGATCGATGAGTACTAAAGTCGTCAAGTGTGTGTTGTCGCGTTATATGTCCAAATGATCGTTTCGAATTGAATGGCATTACAACTTACAGAATTTTGCACCTGATAGACCCTAACTTGCCTCTCGGTAACCGGAGTTTTAAAAGATCACTGAAAGCAAGGGCTTTTAGGGTTTCACGATATTGGCATTTTTACTATTTATATATTTATTGAAAGTGAGTTGGATTCTAAAGAGACATATTAAATTTAGTGAGACATAAGGACGTAATCTTGGCCGTTGATTTGATTAATTTGACGGTTGAGATTAAAGTTGATTTTTAATTAATTGGGTGATTGGATTTGTAAAAACACGGCGGTTGGTGATTTACGATTATCAATATGAACCGATGAAATTGATAAAAAACAACGGCTCCTCCTAGAACCTTTCACTATTGAAAGGTTTTTTTCAACATTTACCGACCCGAACCAAAATGAAACCCGATTAGTAGAGACAAAACCGACCCGGGTGAGTCGTGGTTCATTTCATTGACGTTGACGGCGGTGAGATTGGCTGATTGAATCACCAGCGACGCGACGCGACCAGCGCGTCAGATTTTGGACTGAGGGTTGTTGGCGAGCTTGAAGGATCTGAAAGTTTGTAAGCTTTTTATTGTTACTGTTTGTGTCTTCTTAATTAGTTTTGGGATATGCAGTGGTTTAGGGTTTAGGAGTTTAGGGATTGAGATTTTGGATAATGTTGGAAATTTGATGCTGAGTTTTGAAAGGACTAAACTCAGATTCGATACTTTGGAAATTTTGATTTTGATGTCTTGCTGTTTATTCTCAGTTGACATTTGGTAGAGTTTCTGGAGCTTATAAGTTTAGGATGGCATTTAGGCGTGGTGTGTGGTGACACATGCTAGTATATATTGTTCGACGGGCAAATCCGTCGTTTAGCTATGTGTTACGCGATGATGATCGTAAACGAGAGTCATTAAATGATACCACGACTCAAAAGAGAGGTAGTGGTTTGACGGAAAGGAGTTTGTTTGGGAGCGTTGGTGAATGTCCTCTTTGGAGAAGTTGTAACCCTTTCAATGTTGGGGCTAGCACGGGGCTTGGAATTTACAGACATTTGTCGACTGGGTATGGGGAAAGCTCGGAAAAGGTTGAGTATTTGAGTGACATGGCAGAAATTATAACTGATAAAACAGTGGAAGTGGTTACCTCTCAAGCTCCTGCTGTGAATGAAGTTGCTGTAGCTGCTGCTGATTCTTTTGCACCTGTTGCAGCTCTTCAGCACCTGATTGATGCTGTTCATCAAGTCACTGGTCTCAATTGGTATTCCTTACACTTCAACTGCGGAATCATTTTTCCTACTAAGACAGGGCATACTATATACCTCCTTTAATTTTTATTTACACAATCAATTTCTTCAGGTGGTCATCAATAGCGTTGACAACAATTATAATTCGGACTGCAACGATACCTTTTCTTATCAGCCAGCTCAAAGCTACTGCAAAAGTGAATGTATGTGCTTATTCACATATGGCTGGTCCTTTTTGTTTATTTGTATCTGTTGACTGTATGAAAATCATGTTGTTGCATCCACCTTCCAAGCAGCATCACTGTCGTGAGTGCATCTGTTGAATTTGATTTTCTCACGTGGATATACTGATCAATGATTAATATAATGCCCTTTGCAAATGACAGGGTCACATTTGTAGCGACTATTGATTGAATTTTTTGAAAAATGAAAATTCGTTTGACAACATTTTACATGCTTTCAAGTTTCAGTACAGGCAATATTTGAGCAATTGATTTTTGTTTCTGGAAGGCTACATACATGGATGCACTCTCCTTTCACTTTTTAATCAAAATTCCTCTTTGACATGACTGAATTTTTTGTCAGTTACTAAGGCCACGCTTAGAGGAGCTTCAGCAAGAGATAAAAAATAAGGTACGGATTCTCACATTTGTTTATACGTGGTATTTTATTACTATTTGATCAATCCAAAAATGTGTCGTGTTCCTCCCATGACTCTCAGTGTGGCTTACTAATGTTTCATAAAGTAATAAATGCAAATCATGCGTGAACACGTATAGACAAAAATACAAGTGCAAATTGGGTCAACTCATATACTTTCTCAAACGTTTGATTCTTTGAACCTCAGCTTTAATCTGTCTGAATTTGATAAAGATAGTAGCCTAAATATTTGTCGTAAGTAGCCAGAGATCGTAGAGTCTAATTATATGTCTTACTTCCAGGGCATGGATCCTGCGGCTGTAGCTGATGGAAAAAGGCGGATGAATCAGCTATTCAAAGAGTGAGATGAACTTTCATTCAATGTCCGTACAACTGATTGGCTTAAATAGTTGCCACCTATCAGCAGTTAATTTATAAGTAATGATTATTACTGTTTCCTGAACTTGCTCTGAAGGTTCTTGATTCTTCAAGAGTTTATGTTAAGATGAATTAAAAAAACATTAACAGAATCAACATGACAAGTTGAGATCCTATAGTGGGTAATACTAGGCTTCCAAATATTCTTTATGAAAATAACTGGATAATGGCTGAAGTACATAGTAATGACTTATATCTTTTTCTTAGCTAGTGTATTGTAAAAAGAACTGTGTAGTCCATTTAAACACCCTTGAGGCGGTTTTGTAATTACTTTGACGTTATAATAACAGATAACTTGTTGCATGTCAATAAAGTGTGCAAAACAAGTTATTTGCACCGACTTCTAATTACTGAAACCTAGATGATTCATTTTAGCCAGTGTTTTACCAATCTATACTTGAATGTTTTATTAATTTTCAGATACGGCGTGACTCCATTTACTCCATTAAAAGGACTCCTTATCCAAGGTCCTGTATTCATCTGTTTCTTCCTTGCGGTAAACTACACATGAATACCAGAACACTAATTGCTAAGTTTAACTCAGTCATGTACAAATAAATAAGTACAATCATACCTTACCTTATGTGCTTCTCATTATCTTTTGCAGATTAATAACATGACAGAAAAGGTTCCATCTTTTAAAAATGGGGGTGCATTATGGTTTACTGATTTGACCACTCCTGATCAGTTATACATCTTCCCTGTTTTGACTGCATTGACCTTCTTGATAACTGTTGAAGTAAGTCGTTATGAAATTTATCTGCAACATAGTTTGACCTGTCAAAAAATATCACTCAGCTTATGGATATGACTGTCCTTCTTTGCCCAGTGCAACATTCAAGAAGGCATGGAGATGACACCAGCAGCTAGTAACATGAAAAAATTCTCACGGATTCTTGCGTTTCTCACTGTACCATTCACAATGAGTTTTCCCAAGGTAAATATAAGCCAACTGGATCCTCTCAATGATTGCCATTTACTTCCCATCGATGTACTCGATTATTAGTTGGGTTTAATGATTTAGTCGTCTGCTATGTTCGTTCTGCTTGTTTAGCTTCTATCTTTTAGTAAAGCTATCAGAAAAATGGTCCGCTCACTGAGAAAAGATTCCCACATTATCCGTTATAGTTGAAGTTTCAATGTTCATTTAAGCAGCTTGGTGTAATCACACTTCACTGAATGTTTTGATGGTCACGTTTCCCCCTGCTGCACTTGTAAATATTGTTACTGAAATTAATATGTTTCTAATGTTGTCTGGAATTCCTAGATGACTTGCAGGGAAATAGCAAGCATTTAGTAAGATAGGCCGTACTATCACAAGAGTGAATATATTCATAAATTGTGACTGTATAACATGTTATCTGAGTCATCACTGTGATTTCACTTTATTATATTCGCTGATACTTTTCCTAGGAGATCAGTGATATCTAACCAGTTACTTATACTTGTGCAGGCTATATTCTGTTATTGGGTCACATCCAACTTTTTCACGCTTGGATATGGACTTTGTAAGTTTTGCTGAATATTATTGTGTCCGTGGTAGTAATTTGAGTTATGAAGACTTTAGTGTAGAAAGTAGATAGCCTTTTGTAAGGTGACTTGACGTTGCATTCTTTTGACTTTCACTACTTGCTGGTTTAACAGTCATACGACAACCTGGGGTCAAGGCAGTTTTGGGACTAACCTCAGTCATACCACCATCACCTGACACACAAAAACCCACTGGTCTGTCCCTGGAAACAACGAAACACTATTCAACCACAATGCAACAGCCACCTGCCGAGTTGCCTGAAAAAGTTAGACAAACCAAAGTATCATCAGCCTCCGTTCTAAACCAACGCCTCAAATCACTTGAGAAACAAGTCAAAGGGAGAAAAAAGAACAAGAAAATATGAGGTGACCATCATTGCCATATTTTGCACCTCAAATCATACCTTAGACTAAGTAATAAATATCAGTGTCACCTTTCTTGATGGTAAGCACCACTTTCGACTTGCTGCTAATTTTTCAAAACTTCTCGTGCAACATAGGTACCCACCCATTCTAAGCCACTAGGTGTTTGGCAGTAATTCACAGTTAGCAAATATCTTGGCATTCTTGTATCATTTTATTCCAAGTTTTCTACTCATGAACATTTCAAACTTGTCAATGCCTTCATGGCCACAACACAGATATGAGCTGTCGACCAAAACTGTAGAAAATTCACATGCAAAATGTCAACATAAGCCAACTTCAAATGCATCACATTTGACCAAATCTGTCATATGAAGAAGATAAGATCTGAAACACTAACACCTAATCCTAACCAAATATTGGCAAAAACCAGGAACACAACAAAATGAAATTAAGGACCACAACTTGTTCTGAACACATTTACTTCTCCAACCAAATACGACATTGTCATTCTAGTCTGTACAGATTAGGGGTGGCACATGAACCCGCAAACCCGTACTCAACCCGCAAACCCGAAAAATTTCGCGGGTTCGGGTCGGGTTTTGGACACTGCGGGTTCGGGTACGGGTTTAATATATAATTTTTAATCAAACCCGCAAACCCGCATTTTGCCTATAAATACATATTTATATATTCATAATACTATTTGATATACAAATCATGTTTATTTTTTTGCTCAAATTATTATTTTCAAGTTATTCAAGGACTAAATAACAGTTTATGAATCTTATTCTATGATTTTATTCACTTTTTATTTATTTATAATATTTTTAGATCCATTTTTTATTTATTTATAATATTTATTTATTCAAAATACGCGGGTCGGGTACGGGTACGGGTTAAACTTTTTTTAAATCTATAAACCCGAACCCGAAATTTTACTACGCGGGTCGGGTACGGGTTTAAATTTTTTTACTAAAAACCCGAAAAGTGCCAGGCCTAGTACAGATTACAGTTGGGGCCAGCTCTAAATTCCCAACTCACAAACATTTGTTTAATATTTGTTGTGTTATGAATATGTTAATCCAGCGTTGACCTTCTTGCATTTGGTCAAACAACAGAGAATAATTGTGTTCAGGGTAAGATCAGATTCTTCATTAACAAACTAAACACCAAATTAAACAAGATTAAATTAGATTAACGAAATATCGCAAGTCAAATTGTGTTGCCGCTGCATTAAATCCCATTTCGATTGAATCCAATTCAATTATTAAAACTACAGCGTCGTCGTCGTACGATCAATTCACGTATAAATTCCATCTCGATCGCAAACCCTAACTGCTACTTTCCGATCACTCATCGAAACCGATCGGAGTACGTTGTGTAAACACTGTCGGTGATGGCGTCGTCATCGGCGATTAAGAGTTACATTTTCGAGGTTGAGAAAGCTAAGGAGGCTAGTGATGGACGTCCTTCAGTTGGTCCTGTTTACAGGAGTGTGTTTGCTAAGGATGGATTTCCGCCTCCTGTTCCAGGCATGGATAGCTGCTGGGATGTCTTCCGGTACTATCCAGATACTCACTTCTTTTTTTACTATAGATTAATTGGGATTTGGAGAGTGTGATGCAAAGTGTTTGTGTTTTGATTGTAGATTGGCGGTGGAGAAGTATCCGAACAACCGAATGCTTGGTCATAGGGAGATTACCAACGGAAAGGTCAGATTGTGATCTCAGTTATTGAGAGTTGCTGATGTTTTTTTGTGCAGTGAATCAAACTTTTTCTATGATTTATTGAAGGCTGGTAAGTATGTGTGGCAAACATATAAGCAAGTATATGACACTGTTTTGAAAGTGGGGAATGCTATCAGGAGTTGTGGTGTTGAGCCGGTAAGTTGTAGTTATTTTGATCTTTTAGATTTTCCGAAGTTAACTTAGTAGCATTTTATAATTTAGATCCAGTGAGTCATAATGAGTGAAGCATGTGCTAAACATGGTTATGAAGTGTGATTTATATTATATAACTACTGGTTTGTAGTAGACTGACTTGATGGTTTATTATATGCTTCAAACTCTTAGATTTTTCTTCCTTGGTAACTAATTAATAAGTAGGTTAGTACTGTGCTTATATTCATTGGTCAAGTTGGAACAATTTCCTGTTTCTGTTGGAATTTGATTTCATGTCTGTTACTTAGTATGAGGTCTTATTAGGTAAAATAGTGATAAAGGCTCTCTCATAAGGTCATACTCGCACGTTGACAACAAACACCTTTTATGCTACATGTTGACTTATAGATAGTCTCGCAAACAAGCAATTGTGCCTTATTCTGAATTAATATTTCTCGTTTAGGGAGGTAGGTGTGGTATTTATGGTGCAAACAGCGGAGAATGGATTATTAGCATGGAGGTAAGTGTGGCTACTTAAATTCATTTTCAATTTGACACCAGTTTCTATTCTTTAGTGTTGTTGTGTATGAGTTGTGAAGCTCACTGTGCAGTTTCATTTATAAGCAGCTTTGACTCCCTAATGGTGATATGATTATGTTATGTGAATGATTTGAAAGATTCAGAAAACTTCCGTTGATCTATTTCTGGACATCTGGTTTATGTCATCCAAGATGTTTTTATAAGCATATGTGTGTCATATGCCCGCCCAACAACAAAATTATATATTATCCGATGCATCTGTATTTCATGAAACCAGACTGATGGAAAGTTTTAAGGCTATTATTCTGTTATTATATTGCTTATGAAGCTTACTGGAGTATTGAGTATTCATCTATGACGTTGCAAGCTTTTTCATTGTTTCCAAGTTTAAGCTTCTTCATTGTGTTTTTAAACAAGCCTTGAGCGAAAAGGCATAAAGCACACTTATAGAATGTTGATGTCCATACAACATGCAGGCTTGTAATGCTCATGGAATGTACTGTGTTCCATTGTATGACACCCTAGGTATGTCATTGTTTTTATAATCAATCGCTACTTGCTTCTTCAATGTAAATGTGTATGCACTTCGTCCATAATATTCATCACAGTACATTTTGTATTACATAGGAGCTGGAGCCGTTGAGTTTATCATACGCCATGCAGAGGTCAAAATAGCCTTTGTTGAAGAAAAAAAGATTCCTGAGGTACACATGCTATGTTTTCTGATTGATGTTCCATATTTTTATATATGATCTGACTCTCAATGCTCTCCAGTTGATGAAAGCACTTCCAAATACAACCGAAACCCTGAAAAGTAAGTTGAACACTCAACTTTATCCGTGCCATCAGAACTTAGAACTTTATCCATGTCATTAGAACTTAGATTCAAAATGTGCTGATGTAAATTTCATACCCAGCACTTGTAAGCTTTGGCAAGATATCTCCAGAGCAGAGGGAGGAGATTGAGAAGCTCGGCATGACAGTATATTCTTGGGATGAATTCTTACAGCTGGTAGGCCCCCTTGATTAATATGAAATCCAAATAGAGATATTCACTCCGTATGGACTCAAGATTTGTATTTCCTATGAACATCTTCTTCATTGGTAATCCCATGATAGAAAATATAGTATAATTAGTAAAAGTCAATTGCAGTAATGTGCCCATCCAGCCCATGCAGATGCTGTCAATTTTGTTGTAGTTATTATTAACTAATGGGTCTCAGCTATATCTGATCTTACTCCACAAGTTTGAATGTTTGTCATTTCCAATTTATATATTCATAAGAGGTGCATTTTTGTTCCAGTGAATGTTACTGTATTATATATTATATGTGAACTATAACAATTGTTTCTTGCAGGGGGAAGGGAAAGAATTCAGTCTTCCTATTACGAAGAAAAGCGACATATGTACCATCATGTATACTAGTGGAACTACCGGTGATCCCAAGGGAGTGTTGATCTCAAATGAAAGTATAGTTACACTAATAGCTGGAGTAAGGCGTCTCCTACAGAGTGTTAATGAAGCGGTAAGTGGCATTTGTATTTATAGTTTCATATTGTATTTGAAGGAAAATTAGCTGCTGCAAGGCGGTTGCTCACAATTCCATAATTCATTTTCCTTTATTGGTTAGAGAATATATTTATAAATTTGATCATGATTGTCTATTTGTCCCAAATTTTCCAGCTCACAGAGAAGGATGTTTATCTTTCGTATCTTCCCCTGGCTCACATATTTGATCGTGTGATTGAGGAGCTGTTCATCTCAGAGGGGGCTGCAATTGGGTTTTGGCGAGGGGTATGTTTCAGATCTCTCTCGTATTTGAAGTCACATTAACTTTTTCAAGGATTTTTTGAATTGCCCTTTTATCTTATAAAACCTGTAGGATGTCAAATTGCTAACAGAAGACATATCGGAGCTTAAACCTTCAATATTCTGTGCTGTTCCGCGAGTTCTTGATAGAATCTATGGAGGTATGTTACAGAGTATCACTTGGCTTAATAACCAATTTGTACAGCCAGAGGGCTGGAGTAGTTAATTAGTTATCACTGTGATGGTGGTGCATATTTGTAGGTTTATCCCAAAGAATAGCTGCTGGAGGTTTTCTGAAAAGTAAACTTTTTAATGTGGCTTACTCTCAGTAAGTTAACTTTTCTTATCACAGTAAAAATATGAAACTGAAAATTCAGGGACCTTAACTTTTGGTCAACTTTTGTTGACTCGTAAGGTATATTAATTTCATTGTTTACTGTTTCAGCAAAATGGGTAGTCTGAAGAAAGGGCATAAAACTTTGGAAGCATCGCCGCTTGCTGACAAAATTGTGTTTAACAAGGTGGATAATAGAACATGTTCCCTTTGAATGGTAGAAAAGCTCAATATTAGCAGTTGAACTAACTAATTCTTTAATCTATTTGCTCCGACAATTCAGGTAAAACAGGGGTTAGGAGGTAATGTTCGCCTGATTTTGTCCGGAGCAGCACCCTTGGCTAGTCATGTTGAAGCTTACCTACGTGTAGTAACCTGTGCTCATGTTCTTCAAGGATATGGTACGATAGACTTCAGAAATGCACAAATGCGCAATTATTCACTTGAAGTCTTTTTATTACCCTTATTTTAGGGTGATGTTTAACTGAAAAATCACATTCATCATTTTACTAATTCATACTCGTCTCGTACAATTAGTGCACTCTTGTGTCAATGTGTTCTAGCTTCTTTTTCAAATAGGCTATAACTGAAGTAAACAAATGTAAGATGTTCATAAGAGAGAATTTGTCTCCTGTTTCTTTAGTGGGTCTTGCTCATTTATGGAGGATGATACTTAAATAAGGGTTTTGGTTTTTACAGGATTGACCGAAAGCTGTGCCGGATCGTTTGTCTCATTACCAAATGAGCTGGGTATGCTTGGAACTGTGGGTCCTCCAGTACCAAATATAGATGTGTGCCTCGAATCGGTTCCTGAAATGAACTATGATGCCCTCGGAAGCAAACCTCAAGGTGAAATCTGCATAAGGGGTAAGACATTATTCTCAGGTTATTATAAAAGGAGGACCTCACGAAAGAAGTTCTGATTGATGGATGGCTCCACACAGGTTTGTTTTTCATCTACTGTGCATTTACACTTTAATGCATATTCCGGAAGCACTTAAAGTCCAGATCTATAATTCAGGCGATATTGGCGAGTGGCAACCAGATGGTAGTATGAGAGTGATCGACCGTAAAAAGAACATTTTCAAGCTATCACAGGGCGAGTATGTGGCTGTCGAAAACTTAGAGAATATTTATGGTCTTGTGCCTGATATTGACTCGGTATGTACGGCGTTATATGGAATAAGAACAGATCAATTAGATTTATCATCATTTACATATGGTCCCCAACTTACTTTATTTTTTCCTTTAAAATTTCAGATTTGGATATATGGGAATAGTTTTGAGTCCTTCCTTATTGCCGTTGTAAATCCCAATCAGCAGAAGATAAACAATGGGCATCACATAATGGCGTTAGTGGAGATTTCGCTTCTTTATGCAGTAATCACAAAGTTAAGGAATACATCATCGGAGAACTTTCAAAAATTGGAAAGGAAAAGAAGTCGAACTATTTTCTTTTCAAACTCTTTTCAGTTAACAATTAGTTGAACAAATATTAAATCACTTTTCTCTTGTTTTTATTGATTGCTGCTCTTTGAATCTGGCAGTTGAAAGGCTTTGAGTTTGTCAAAGCAGTTCACCTTGACCCCGTGCCATTTGACATGGAGCGTGACCTCCTCACTCCAACATTCAAAAAGAAAAGACCCCAATTACTCAAATACTATCAGGTACATATCATAGATCACTTACAGGCTAATGCACACAAATATTGGATGTCTCTTTACATGATTTCTTTACTTAATGAATTATGCATTCAGCATTGGCAGTCTTTTAGCTATTCATCACTTGGGACTTTCCATTTTTCATGTTAAAATTCAAATGTATAACTAGAGATTTTCCTCTACAGAAAGTGATAGACGACATGTACAAGGGAGCCAAGTAGCTGATGATGCGCATTGGACAACTCTTAGTTTACCTTTGAAGGGCATGCTCTCAGTCTCAACCACTGCTACATGAGCCTATTACCTATAAATATAAGCTATATAACATGTTCTCCTCCCTATTACAAGAACACAGTCATGTACTACTAACATCTATTGCATACCCATAAAACTCTTTGTTCAACTATTATTATGAGTCACAAATATACTACATGATTCCTGATGCCATCTCAGGTCCAGGAAAATCAGTCGGTATTTGCATGGATGAGAATGAGATTCTTCTATTGTTCAACCATAGTTAAAGTCAACCATATCTTTAAGAATTCACTCCGAGGAAGCGAAGTGCCTTGACCTAAGCCAAGTAGCTGTGTGTCAGCTCATTTCCTCCAAGCCAAGAAAAACCAACTCTCCTAAGTTCATCAATCCCAACAGACAGGATCTCACGCATCAGTCAACCCCCCACGTGTACTCGTGTCTCCAAACCTTGTACCGCCGCCTTACCTTACTCACCACTCTTCTTCTTCAAACTCCACGTGCCTCTCTCTCAAACACTCTCCACCCATAGCCGCCTTGTCCCCACCCTCTTCAATTTTCACCACCGCCACTCCGTTCTCATCCTATTTAATATCAACACAAATTAAACACAATCCTTTGTTTCATTCCTCTGTAATAGGATGTTGTCATCCTACTCCGGAAACTCAGCTGAGGGTTTCCACAGAGAATCATCCTCATCAGCATCAACCGCCGCAAGAAAGAAAAGGGTAGTCCTCCTGAGACACAACCAGCTACTCACTAAGTCCTGCAGCAGCGGACAAAGAGACTCAAAGCCATTTGGAAAAATGGACCCTACCAAATCCAAGCCGGATGCATCATCATCATCTTCAACTCCATTCCGAAGACTGGACGGAGACATAAATAGAAAAGCAGGGATGCCACTAACAGGGCAGGACATAGTCGGACCAGATAACAAGGCGCGTGGTGTGAACTGCTTGGCACACGGGTCGATTTCGGTGATAGGAAGACGGAGGGAGATGGAGGATAGGTTGACTGTTGCACCGAGTGATTTTCCTGAGACGCATGATTTTTTTGGTGTGTACGATGGTCATGGTGGAGCTAGGGTTTCTGATGCTTGTAGGGATCATTTGCATAGGTTGATTGGAGAAAGGATTGAGATGGGGAGTAGAGGAGGTCATTTTGATTGGGAGAGTGTGATGAGTGAGTGTTTTAGGAAGATGGATGATGAGGTGAATGCTGAAGAGTTTGGTGGAAGTGGAGCAGGAGTTGGAGGTGAACCTGGTAGACTGCCAAGGCGCGGACAGATGGGTCGATGGCGTTGGCTGTGGTCCTTGCAATGGATAAGATTGTGGTGGCTAACTGTGGTGCCTCGAGAGTTGTTTTGTTTCGAAATGGGAATGCCATTCCTCTATCTTGGGATCAGAAGGTGAAGATTTGTACCTTTTGGCTGGAAACGTAGTTGAGCAATTTACTGAACTGACTACGGTTTATTTGTAATGTGTGTGCAGCCTGATAGGCCGGATGAGAGACAGAGGATTGAGGCTGCTGGAGGGAGGGTGATTGACGCTGATGGCTTGCGTGTTCAGGGAGTACTCAATGCCACCAGATCAATTGGTAGCTATGTGTCCATATTACTGAATTACATTCACAATACTACTTTTTGATGAGATTTTTTACTTTTAGAATTGGATACAGGTGATCAAGACTTGAAGCCATATGTGATATCAGAGCCAGAGGTTATGTTGAGCAAGTGTAATGAGCTGGACAACTTCCTCATAATAGCTAGTGATGGCTTATGGGACGTGGTATCAAGTGAGAAAGCATGTGAATTAGTGAATAAATGTTTAAATGGACAAACCAGGCAAAGGACGAGAGACGAGTCCACCAGAAATCCTGCAGTAGCTGCAGCAATGTTAGCAGAGTTAGCAATGGCCAAAGGAAGTAAAGACAATATCAGCGTGATAGTTGTCGAGTTCAAGAATAAATAAAAATCCTTCCATCCCGATCTTAAGCATCGAATGGTACATCTCGCATTGCACGGTTCACTTCCACAACTATAGCAGGTTCATACATGTATATATGGTAGTCGCGGCCCGTGATGGTCCAAATGTGCAAGTCAGATGTGAAACCGATAGACGCCTTTTTATTGCATGCAAGTTCCGGAGCATGGTTTGCTGGAGGCATAAAACTGCAGATTTCTACTTCTGTATGGTATCTGTATTGTATGCACCCTGTTGAATGAAATCAAGGTTTTCAAATATGTTAAACACGTTAATGTTAAAGAATATATATACAGTATACAGTCTAAACGCAAGGAGAGTGAGACCAGTTGCTAAAAGCCCAGTAACAACCATCTTTGTGAAAAATTGATGATAACTATGACGTACGAATGACAGAAATGGTGCGTAATCAAAGAACCCTATAAGACGGTTAAGACCAGGAGGACAATGTGATAATAAAGCGCACCCAATTCTCATATGTATGAACCAACAAGGAGAAGAATGGAGACAAGAGCAGCTTAAGGTGTTTAAACGGCACCGTTAGGTAGTTTCATGGCTGATCTGATCCAGAAACAGCTGGATAGAAGATAATGAAGTAAAGAGGAAATCTAGTTGAGTGGAGAAAAGAGGCGGTGATATAGGGGGCGATGTGTCGTGCCAGAGTAAGAAGGGCGACAAGATGAGACTGGTCCTGCATCCACCACCTGCTTTACTTTCTCATAATACTGCCAAAAGACAACTTTTTGAATAAGTCAAATATTAACTTTTGGTACACTAGTATGCCAATTATCTACTGCATACACATGTAGGTTCAACAAGTGGCCACAAAGTCTTCAATGAGTTCAGTGTACTGAACCCCACAAACCTAATCGGAAAATTACATCCTCGAAACATGTTTCAATTAGCTTTAAAGTTTAAATGGACAATAGGATTTTTGTTCAATAGATAGTCAAATGTGCACACTTCATCCTCATCAATTAGAAACACAGTTTACTGTACGTTTTATCAAATCGTTCTTTTATTTTTCTATGTAAATCAAATATATACATAGCATGTTAATCTTACTAATAATAGAACAAGACATGTGGTGGAGCACTCACTATTTGTAATCCTAAAAAAGTCACTAGTTGGTGGATATTTTAGTGTTATCAGGAGAGCTATGTTTGGTGAGTTGTTACTAATTTGTGGTGCAAAACTATCTAATTGAATAATGTAAATAAGGTTTGTGAAGGGATGAAAGTTGACCTGAGGCTCTAGGACCTAGCCCCTAGGTTAGGTTTGATCACATGGTAATTCATAGTACTCCTAAGATTAACCTTTTCACAATTTGGGAAGAAACCTAATCGACATGACATTACATGAAATGAGAGACTGTATACTACTCCCTCCGTCCCATTTTGAGTGTCCCATTTGAAAACTTTCACGGTTTTCAAGAAAATTGAAAAATGTGAGATAAAAAGTAAGAAAGATAATGAGTGGGATAAAAAGTATGAAAGAGAGTGTAAATGTAGAGGTAAAAAAGTTTCTATTTTAGGAAATGAGAAGATTATTTTGGGACAACCAAAAAGGAAATGGGACACTCATAATAGGACGGAGGGATTAGATTTAACGATGACCAGCTTTATTCATTCAATGCTGATTTTTTTCTTCAAGTAGGGTCTAAATAACTTTATGTATTCAATGTTAGGAACTCTAGTGGAGTGGGGCACTAGCACTTGATATTGACACATACCTTTTTGTATTCAAGGCTTCTCTTCCTCCTCCACCCATCCGTGTTGAATAAAAAGGTCCCCCATCCTTTACATGTTACTCATTCAATTCAGCCACGGTTTGCATTTCCTGCTCTCCCACTGCGCACCACTCATCATCAGTATGAAATTAGTACGTTTCTTGTTGTATGATAAAATGATTCAAAAGAAGAAAAAATGCGAAATTTGAACAGAAAATGAAAACAATTTTTGGGTCTGAATGGCCAAAAGTCCCAATAGCTAGGTGATATGAGTCACTGAAATTCTACTGATTAAGAAACATAAGATTTGTGAATGTGTTATTATTATAAATGAAAATGAGTATGAGATGGTGCAATGAATGGAAAAAATTGAAGCTTTATGGTCACAGAGATTAGTAGGTGACTTGTACCTATTGGAGGGTCCATTAGAAGGGGATGAGGCCATGAGGATAGCAGGACGTTACAGCTTGCTATTGGATATTTACACATCATCACATTCAATGTCTTCCACAGCTTTACCTTACCTATCCTGTAAAAAAAGTAAATTATGGTCAATTGATATGAGATTAAATATCTAAAGAATCAGTCTTAATTGATGTCTAATTTGCATTATTGCCTATCATATCATTCTGCAGTTTAGCCTGATGGTATGTGTCTTCTTACTAATATTATCCTCACCTAACTAACTAGCTTCATTAATAAGATTCTAAACACCTGTACACGCTCAAGAGCTAATCATTCAGCTGACCCTTCCCACCCCCCAGTTTGAACACGGAATGAAAAAGGTGTATCACGTTCAAAAGTTTACTTCAAACTTTGCGGCTATAAATACATAAACACTCAGCCAAACTCATCAATCCAAATCTCGAAACAAACTCTTCAAGAACTCTAGAAAAAATCTCAGATTAACCATACAGAAGCTCACAACCAACATATCATCTTCTCAGAGCAGATTACTTTTTGAAACAGAGAAGATGGAGCAACAAAATTGTCCTTTCATGGTGATAGACAGCAACAACATCATTGGATCATCACTCTCCCAGCTCCTATTAGCCAGCAGAAGTGGGACTGATACACTCGATTCAATATTCTCCCACTGCTCCCCCTCCACTTCATTCTCTAGCCCGGTATCAGAGCCTCTTGGCACCTCTGTATATCTGCTCCAGCGGGAACTGTTACAGAAATTTGCTGAAGAGAACAGAGCCAGTATGGATTTCAGACGCGCCTTGCAACACCAGACCGATTTGAGAAACTCCTTGTATGCTTCAAGTATGACTAACACAAACCTAGGTAATAAGAAGATGTACAGGGGTGTGAGACAGAGGCACTGGGGAAAATGGGTTGCTGAGATCAGACTGCCGCAAAACAGGATGAGGGTGTGGCTTGGAACTTACGAAACTGCAGAAGCAGCTGCTTATGCCTATGATCGTGCTGCCTATAAGCTGCGCGGGGAGTATGCCCGCTTGAATTTTCCTAATCTAAAAGACCCGTCTACTTTAGGGTTTGATGACAAAAGGCTGAATGTTCTTAAGAACTCAGTGGACGCTAAGATTCAAGCAACATGCCAGAAAGTGAAGCGGGAGAAAGCTAATAAATTGGGAAAGAAGAAATCAATTAGGGAAAATGCATCTGCTAAATTAGAAGCTGAGAAATTGAAAAAAGCAGATTCACCATCCTCATCATCCTCAGTGTCACCTGTGCAAGTTAGTGACAGCTGGGGAACTGAAACAGTGTCACCAGCCATGTCTGAGGAGGGATTCTGGAGCGGAGAGAATTCCTCCACATCGGCTCTTTGGAGCCCAGATGGCTCTATGACCGGAATAGCAGATGGACTAGACTACGAAGGGTACTCGCTTGCTAGAATTCCTTCTTTTGATCCTGAGCTAATCTGGGATGTCCTTGCTAATTAGGGGATAAATCTAGACCTTCTAAAATCTAATTAAGGTTTCTATGTAAATTGCTATGTGATGAGGGTTATTTTACAACTAGCCCTTCATTTTTGAGGCTCTAATTACGGCCTAAATATCAGGGATACCAAATGTTGTTAGGAAAGAATAAATTAAACTTTAACAGAAGTAAGAGATCTCTACTACTTTCTGTTTTACCTACCAGAGTAACCATTTTAACTAACTCAGTCAATCTTAATTCACAACTGCTAAAGAAACATGTAATCTGATTCAATTTTCATGTGATTAATTCACACTGAACCTAAAATCATAATTTGTAGCACATGGAGGACCTGAACTGTATGGTGAATGCAAAGTACCTAAGCCTAACTCAGCTAACCTGCCAGTCTTAGTGTGTATGAGAATTAAAGGAATACGCACAATGAATACACTAAAAAAGATGAAGGGCATATGCGAAATAGTAGACGTAGTTTAGAACTTACGCCGGTTTGAAATTGGAGGCTTGCTTCTAACACATTCCCAAGCCCATCCTGTTAAGAGAGTAGTAACACATCAAAATTTACTTATGCGCACAGGACAGTATAGTGCTTAGCTAAATGTTAAAATCAGCCTAATGCAGAATGATATCTGACAATATGTAACTGAACATCAGATGCATACAGTTCAATCTCAACTCCCTTAAGGAACATAATACGATCTTAAGCATAAGGTTCACACTATATGTCTATAACATGAGAATATTCAAAATCTCAAGAACATCAAGTCAAAAAACAGCTGAGAGAGAATTAATTACGCCGATACGTAGTTTACACTTGAAAAAACTCCTGCCGTCCAACTTCTGCACGGATATCACGTGTAGAAGTTAAAACCAACATTTCACGTCTTCGGAAGCAGCAAACATCATCTATATAACTGAAGTGAATAAAAAGGCTCGAAAGCCAGTAAAACAATTCATTCAGACTTCAACGCGGAATTAATACTTAACAAGTATAGACATGATTCTAAATGATCAAGAGGCTAAGTAATCCTCCACAGAAACCGTGGATTTCACAGTTCAGAAATTCCTCTTCAGCCAAATAACAAACCTAATCAAAATCAATACAAACCAATCAGTAAATACATTCATCTATTCAACCGATCGCCGATGCAAAATTCAGAATCCGATCACAAATCTAAGAGCAGATAACTAAACGTGACAAGGCAACAATCAGAAGAAATCAAACACTTACAGTAAATGTTGTCTCCACTCTCCAGGAGATCGACGTACATATATCGATGAATCTCCAACGCCGGAGCAACTGAAAACCCTAAGCGTCCTTATCGCTGCACCCTGCGCTTGCTTGCTTCTTCCTCTGTAACCATCCGACCCGACCCGACTCGACATGGAGCCCGATGTTGAATTCTCAATTCATATCCCGCCAATTAGCTAACTAGCGAGGCGGCCTTCTTGGGCCGTAGGCCCAATTAAATTTAAGCCAGCATTTACTCGGTTTAGAAATTAAGCTGTTTATTATTATTAAATTAAATTACTGATTATTCAACTAAAATACAATCCAGGAATAAGCGCTGCCAAGTTCCGAACCGGGTTGGGTTCATTTGCTACCCACCTTAAAATTTTCGACTAATCAATTTGTGCCACGTGCACATATAATGTATCACATGGGTTGTATTAATGCAAATAAAACAAAAATATGTGCAAATAAGACAAAAGATATAAAAAGTGCAAAATGTGAAAGTGGATCTCAAGTTCTCAAATTGAGACATGAGTCTCAAATGAACCCTTCTCGTTCCGAACCAGAGACCGAATCTCCAACAAAACATATGATTCCAAGAATTTTTCATGAAGATCAAAATTTCATTTCTAAGGTTTGGTTTCGGATTTGATCAGCTGTGACGCCTGAGTTTCATCGCCCAACCGCAGCATAGTCTCAGTATTGTCCTTCAATGTCTTCTCCACATCATGTTTATATTCAAATCCCATATCTTTCAGCTTCCTCACAACGCACCGGGTTCCTCTCTGAACTCCCTCTCCCATAAATCTGATGAATAATGCAAATATTAAAACTACCATCTTGGCAAAATGACAATGTATGATCAGAGAATTGTGCGCTATTTTTCTTGATTCTTACCCTTCACCAATTTTGATGTGTGGGAAATTTTGCTCGTAGAAACTTGTCATTTCATTTACAGTTAGATCACCCGCCGCGCAAATATACCTGCCCTTAATGCCTTCCTTCTCCATACAAAAAATATGTGCTTTACACACGTCTTCAATGTGCACTACAGGAACTGTTCCCATCACTCCTTGCATAAACATCAAACCATATGTGTAAATATTTTTGTTTCCAATGAGCTGGCTCGCCATGGCTGAGATCGATAGCGGTGCATAAGGTAGAATTGTTTCTCCTCCCACTAAGCCTAGTGCCAGAGTCACTACTTCTAGGCTGCAATTTGGTTTGTCATTGTAGCTGAGTATCTCCTTTTCCACTATTGTCTTTGACCTTGTATAAGCCTACATGAATGAAATACATGTCACGCTCCGTTGAGCTTAAAAAGT
Source organism: Sedum album (assembly GCA_006409495.1). Classification (NCBI taxonomy): domain Eukaryota; kingdom Viridiplantae; phylum Streptophyta; class Magnoliopsida; order Saxifragales; family Crassulaceae; genus Sedum; species Sedum album. Next base: position 19,298 of record QZGG01002323.1, read on the forward strand.
TGTTTAGTTTTGAGATTTGAATACATACCAAAGGGTAGGCAGATGAGTAAGGAAAAGAGAGTGTGAGACTAGTCCAACAAGACTCATCCATGTATGGTTTGTACCCGGCTCCATCTTCTTTCATCGAAGAAGCTGACATAACAGATGCTGTGTAAATGAGACGTTTAACAGTACCTGATCCAATGCAAGATTCAGCAATGCTTTTAACTCCGGCCACAGCAGCTTCAGTCATATCCTTGTACTACAAAATTCAAATGCATTAGCAACATTTTTCATTTTTCATGTCTAATCTAATTAATTAAAACCCTTGAAAAAGATGGAATATATGAAGTAGCACTTTACTTGAGAGCTTGAAGAATCAAGTTGCTGCGGCGTAGCGACATGGAAGACGTAATGGCAGCTTTGATAGCTGCTTGGAACTCATCAGGAGAGTAAATGTCAGCTTGGAACAGAAGAAGCCTAGTTTCTGCTCCTGGTAGTGACTTTAGCAGATCTACTTTGGAATTGTCCTCTGAATGAAATTAATCAGTAGACAAATCTTACTTCTTAACGAACCAAAAAACATTAACACAACAATCTATGATTCTAAAAGAGGTTAAGAGACATACTAAGATTCCTGAGAGTTGCATGCACAACATAACCCTTTTCCAGTAGCCTCTTTACAAGGGAAGAACCTATGAAACCAGACCCTCCGGTGACGCAAACATGAAGAGCAGGATGCATCTTGATGAACTCCTCAATTAAACTTTCCTTTGCTTGATGTTCAGATGTAAGAGTTCTTTGCTGAGAGCTTCTTGTGTGGACTTTGGTAGTTGGCTGTTGATTAGCTTGAGAATTGCATGTGTGTCAAGTTGTTTGAATGGCAGGAGGCTGGCCTCATGTTTGAGTTTTTCAAGTGGCCCATTGAATACAATGGTGGCACAAACTGGGACCAAGTATGTTAAACTTTGTGTGGCATTGATGACTCCTAGTTCCTACAAAGCAAACCTGCTGCATCACTTATATATCAACATGACCACTCATGTGAATTCACCTTTTTTTATGAAATGGTAAACTTTACTTTGCAACAGTTGATTGCATTTTATCAATGTACGAGATTCTGTCAACATATTAATAAGACATTTGATTACACATGTTTAGCAAGTGACATTGTCCATGTGCAATAACTTAAAATTTCACTTAAAATACAATGAACGAATACAAAGTAGGATCCATGAGTCTACAAAAAAGAAAAGCGAATCTCACTATTTAGTTATAAAAATTTGAATAAATATTTATTACAACACATCATCAACCGTTTGATGATGTTATGAATAAACATCTCTGATGACAGAAAATGCAGAAATTTGTATACACTTGAACACTAGCCGGAGCAGCAGTGGAAGAATGAAAATCGATATGAATACGGAAACACATTACTAGACTGAGGGAAACTAATGCTCAGCTTCTGTTATGCTAATAGAAAAGAAGCTGAGTGTCAGAAGTCCACCATGCCGGTGGTGAACTCTGTAGGTTACTAAGAACGCTTGACGAAGGACTTATTTAGCTGGAGCGGACAAAAATGATTTCCAAACGGCCAGTCCATTCCTCACCTGGCTTTAAGGATATTGGTCTTTCTAATGCAGCTCCATCTACGCACAGCATGCGTTTGTATTCATCATCTCCGAAATCTGTCATGGCTTTGGCTTTCTTGTCCCATGGATTCCAGACAGCTATGGGAAAAAATACGGAAAAAATGGTGGAAAGGATCGGTAATGAATTTTGTTGGATATAAAGCTGGAAATTAGGTAATGAGATTGATGCTTACCAACATCAGGAAGTCCTTCCCTTTTAATGTGAAAGGTCCTTTTCTTCTCGTGATCATACACGGCAACAACGTCTTTTGAGTCCACATAAACTCTATCCACCTATTGATTCAGAAAAAATCGATCAAATTCACATATCAATTTATATTGAAAAGATCATAACATTATCCGAGACTTATAGAACAAGAATTACTATTATCCCGGTTTTCTATTGACAGTTACATGTCAGCAGGTCATACACATTAAATTTTCTACCAGAGATTGTACCTCCGATTCGAAAGTCAAAGCATCCCCTTGTTCCGTGAAGCGCTCTCTCTGAAGCAGGTTGTCAAGATAGTCCAGAGTTTCCAAACCCTCTACCCGCACCTCACTGTGAATTTAAATCATTGATTTTATCACTCGAGAATGTGAAGATGTTTATGTTTGATGAACCATAACTTTTCATAAGTCCATTTTCTATAGTATTCAAAGAATCCCATTTTCATTACAATAGCAGACTATTCAAAATGAGGATGATTACAAAACTGATGCGTGCAAATGAAGAATAAAAAGTATCTTTTTACCTGATATCAGACACGGAAAAGTAGGTATGGAAGGCAAATGAGAAGACAAATGGCTTTTCACTGACGTTCCTGACTCGCGGAATCATCGTCAAATTCCCATCGTGAGACAGCGCTACTCTAAGACGAAACTCAAATCTGAAACAATTTATTTAAATGCGGTAGAAGTGTCAGTATTTTTGGTGCTAGAAAGTTGACAGAGTGAAATATTCGCCAACTTACTGGAGTGACTAATAGAAAATATAATAACAAAAAAGTCATTCTAATAATTCAAGATTTATACTTGTGTGGCCAAATCTTTAAATCAGCATCAGTTGATTTTAGCAGCAAGTCGGCAAAAGATTTCCCACTGAAATCCTGGAGAGGGAGTGCTGGAGGAACAGTCTCAGTAACCCAAACCTTGTTTCTCGCAAAACCATGCTGTTCCAGTGCGTCACCCTTTCCGAACTACAAAAACCAGAAACAGAAAAATATCGGAAAAGTTTTCCTAAGTTGAAATGGGGGAAAGGCAACAATTCAGTACCTGAGGGAAACAGATTGGAATTCCTCCTCTGACTGAATTAGGTGGCTTGGACTTTGACTACAGATAAAATATGAAGCAGGAATCAATATTATAACTCAAACAAGATTGACAAACAATGAAGCATCGTCTTAGAAAATACTTAAACACAGATGTATTAAGAAAGAACAAGATGGGCATAAAAAATAGTAAAAAGCTGAAACGCGTGCCTTGCTACTAATAAAAAGCAACTCCTCTCCTCGCTCGGTCTTCCAAGATAGAACCTGCCCACCATGAAGGCTGACCTGATCGATCCAGACACCAAATAAGCACAATCCTCATCGATTTTCATAGTAAAAAAGCAATGAAACAATGCGGCACACGAAAGGCTGACTTGACGGATTAAACCACAAAAATCCACATATGTTTAAAAACAGAAACCAACTGAAACAAATAGAGAAAGTGAAATCTAAGTCTAACCAGAACAGAAGAGCCTTTGGGATTTCGAATCCTGACTTGCTGAATCCCATCCTTATCATTGAGAGTCTCAACCAAGCTTATTTTCTGATCCAATGACTCCACTTCTTTCGAACTCGAACACTTCATTTCCACAACCAAAATGAATCAATCTGCTTAATACCCAAAAACCCAAATCTCAATAACTTATCGAAAAAATCAAAAAGATAAATAGTCACATGAAGACAGTGTACGATAAGATCTAAAGCCAACCAACCAACCAATCAATCAACCACCGACCTACCCAAAATCTCCGTGACCACAAACAAATCGAAACAGAGAGATGTAGAGTAAGGGAGATGAATGAAGATTTTGTAAAGAGAAAAATCCAGTTGGATTCAAAAAAGGCAGAATATACAAGTGGCGGTTGAAAGAGGAAAAGTCAAAAATCGAATGAAAGGTTGAATTGAAAAAAGTGAAATCAAACGAAAGGTTCAATTTTGAGAATCAATCTACAATACCCAGAAGTGAAAGATTGCAACTTTGTGTGGGTTTGTGGGAGCTGAAGAAATTAACGCTGGAAATTGGGACAAATTCGACTCATGAAATCGTACGAAATCCATACACGAGGAGAGAGAAACTACGGTCCATGAAGGAGGTGGTAAATGATGACTACCGGAATTAACGAACCGTCAGATGAGAATCTATCATTGCTAAGACTAACTCATTCAATTAAAATTAAATTATTTAATTAAAAATATTAAAATTGGGAGTTCTTTATTAATTAATTTTGGAGGGATGAATCTATTGGGTTTGGATAAATTGATTAAATATTTTTTAGTTGTCTCCCACTCAAAATCCTAATTTTAAGAATGACGTCATGCATACATCACTACCATTGGATTATCTGCTAAGTCGTGTTTATTAAACTGTATTAATTTCTCATAATCGTGCAAACATTTAATAGAATAACAATAAATATGCGAAACTCTGAGGAGCTTTCTGTGATTTGAAGGAATAGAGAGAGGCGAGATATTATAGTTAGAGAACTTGGAGGGGTTGATCGTAATTAAACAAACTATGGATGCGGACGATGACGACGTGATCGATCTCCTGCAACGCAGTCGTATATAATAAGTAAATTTCCGATCGCCGATTGTCGTCGATCGTCGGATCTCGGGAAACGCATCGGATCGAAGATGAACGATACAGATGTATCCAAGCAGATTGAGCAGATGGTCCGATTCATCCGCCAAGAAGCGGAAGAGAAGGCCAACGAGATTTCAGTCTCCGCTGAAGAAGTGCGTACTACAATTTTTTATGATTCGATTCATTTTGACATTGAATTACTGATTATCTGTTTTTCATTTTGAGATAGCGGTTGAGATGTTTTCGCAGTTGAAATTTTTGTTGGAATTGATTTGGTGATTTGCTTGATTTTGCGGCAGGAGTTCAACATCGAGAAACTTCAACTTGTAGAGGCGGAGAAGAAGAAGATCAGGCAGGAGTATGAGAGGAAAGAGAAGCAAGTTGAAGTCAGGAAGAAAATGTGAGATCATGTGTTTCATTAGCTGGTTACAATCCTAGATTTGTACTTAAAATGTATAGTTAGCAATATTAGTGTATAAAACGGAATTGATAGTGGTAAATTCTTATGCCGTGGTATATATTCGTAGATGTTGAGTTATTTGGTATTGGTATCATTATCAAGGTGAATAACAAACGAAGGTGATATTTTTTGTATGGCACAGTGAGTATTCCATGCAGCTCAATGCTTCGAGGATTAAAGTGCTTCAAGCTCAGGATGATGTTGTCAACTCGATGAAGGAAGCAGCAGCAAAGGAACTACTGAAAGTGAATGAAGATCACCATGATTACAGAAAACTTCTCAAAAATCTTGTTGTGCAGGTTAGTTTCTCTACTGCAGTTGTATAGATTTTTTATATAATCGAAACATCCTCTTATTTGAGAAAATTGTGTATCCGTTTGGTTTTATCTTTAAAATTTATTTTGTTTGTCAGTATCTTCTTGAATTATTGTGTGGAATTGACTGTTACACTTCATCTGAAGTAGACGTGAAAATGTCTTCTCTATGCATTTAGAGTTTTACATAATACTAAAAAGAGGGGGTGAACGACACCTTCAATGTGGCTGCATTAAGTTATTTTTGAAACTAAAGAATAAAGATATCAATCTTCTGTAGGATGTCGATTGTCATTCTAATTCTAAAATTTCTTGATAAACCGGAACCTGAATTTTAAATTTTGTTACTTATGCAGAGTTTGCTCAGACTAAAAGAGCCCGCTGTGTTGTTGCGATGTCGGAAAGATGATTTGCATCATCTGGAACATATCTTGGATTCAGCAAAGGAGGAGTATGCAGAAAAAGCAAATGTCCATGCTCCTGAGATTATTGTTGACACAAGTGTCCATCTACCTCCTGGTCCTGAACATCATCTCTTCAGTTTTCATCATCAAAACGAACATGGCCCTTTCTGGTATGTGCAAAACATCGCCAGCATATCCAAATGCTTTATTAGCGTTGCAATATTTTTGACATCTTCTATTTTCAAAAATCAATAAACATTTTGGCAGGACCTCTTTAAATTGATAAATAATAAGCTTGAATGAATGTAATCAAATTATGTACCAAAGCGCCTTTGTTGTTGTTTGGATGTGTTTTGGTAATAACTGTATTCCTGATTAAACATTAACAGTGCTGGAGGCATTGTGATGGCTTCTAGGGATGGGAAAATTGTGTGCGAGAATACGTTGGATGCTAGACTCGATGCTGTCTTCCGCAAGAAGCTACCTGAGGTAAGCATTCTTCCTTGGTATTTTGGTTTGTTTCTCCGAATTGAATTATATATATTCAGAATTCAAAAATAGTTTTAGAGTACACTTTTCATGAGAAATGTTCCATACATGCCTTAGTGTACTGACATATGGTTTAGCTGTATATTACTCTCGCCATCTTTTTTCATGGAGGGAAGTACATGGTAATTGGATGCAATGGACTACTGCTATGTGTATTTGGTTCTAACTATAATAATTTTCTCACATCGCAGATACGCAAGCCAACTTTGCAGTCAAATCATTTCTTAAACAGGTAAGATGCTCAAAGCAAACTACCCCTTCAGTTTCCTGAAAGTGTACAAGGATGGTTTTTTATCATGTGGGATGCCTTTTTGGACTTTTGATCGGGAAGCTTACAATGGATCACATGCCTTTGTTGTGTAAACTATTACTTATTTGTTTGTTGATGTTTTATTTTCTCACATCTCCCATCTCCCATCTGCCTAAGCATACTGATCATCAATTCTTTAAGACTTGAGCTTTCAGTCAGCAGTGAGGTTATAATAAGCAATGCTTTCTTGCAGCCTGCATTACCTTTCCACTTAATTTTGCGTATTCTTTTCTCGTGCTCGATTCTTAATTACCTTTTGCAGCTGTGTCCTCTGGCTTAGAGTTTAGATCATTGCCGAGAATTGGAGTTAAGTAGGCTTATACTCTTACCATTTAAGAGCTTTGGAATTTCACTAGTCATAAACCGGACATTGACGAGACAGAACCAAGTTTACCTGGAACTCTTATATCCAAGAATCCTAGAATCAATTCGTTGTCTCTGGAGGAATTGAAAACTTAATCCTAAGTGCTTCGTTTTCAGAATACTGCATATTTAATTGACACCTCTCCTTATTTGCAACGAATTGAAAATTTGAAACCTCAGCCTAGACCGGGTCAGTTCCACAAGGCTGAGCATAAGCACATCAAATAAAACTGTATTCCAAATTTCCATAAAAAACCAAGACAGCAAAAATAAAGACTAGTTCAGACATAACACAAATCCACAACCCTCTTTTACACAATATCCATGAATCCCTGCAATTCATCAAACCTGCAGCGACAAATTTCAGAACATTTAGTGCCTGGCTCACACCCCCATTGTCATGTGCCGTCCTTTCGTGCTAGAATAATTGCCTGAGAATAAGACAACAGTTAGCTATTAGAATTATGAATAAGGTTTGACTCATAAGATCAAGTATTAACTCAGGCACTTATAACTAGCATCAAGGATAAGATGAAGGGACCTCACCATTTGCGCTGAAGGATAGATGACATCAAATCTTCACCGCTTTGACCTATCATTCTTCCTTGTCTTTCCTCCTCTCATCAGATGGAGAATCACTATCGTTTTAGGCCTTCTGGGAGACCCAGCATCTTTACTCCTTTCATGCCTTCTGCTCCCCCTCTCCTTCTCTTCCTCTCGAGCATGCCTTCTGCTCCCCCTCTCCTTCTCTTCCTCTCCATCATGCCTTCTGCTCCCCCTCTCCTTCTCTTCCTCACCATCATACCTTTTGCTCCCCCTCTCCTCTTCCTCTCCAGCATGCCTTCTTTTTGTAATGTGTTGACCTTCATCTTCTTTCCCAACCCTTTCTCTTCCGTAATCTTCATCCCTTTTGGATTTCCACTCGGGAATACTCACTTCAGATCTACCATGATATTCACCCTTGGTTTTCCCATTGTCTCCATATTTAGCCTTCTCTTCTACAACATCTCTTTCTTTATCCTTCTTGCCATCATCATACCGAGCATGATGCCTCCGGTCACGCGACTCTTCTTGACGATCACTCTGCCTAATCTCAGGGTGCAGCTCATGTGTGTCACTCCGGGGATCATACCTTTCTTCATTGATTTTATCCACCTGGTACCTATCTCTTCTTTGATTCTGTGTGCCTTCATATCTGTCATGTCTGCTCTTAGATAGGTCCTCCTTATGTCTTACCCCGGTCCACCTTGTTGTATTCATCTTTGTGTCTGTTTTGTTTACTGACACTTTGTTTCTTACTTTCCAATGTTTCAACCATAGGGATCTTAGCAGGAACAGTTGGACGTTTTGGAACGTGTCGTCTTTTGTCTTCTCTACTATCTGTGTCCGATGAATCATCAAAACTTTCACTTTCAACAGAGCCTGAATCACTCTCACTATCCTTTGAAATACGCTTATTCTTCTTCCTTGTTTTTTCTTCATTTTCATCACTGTCAGAACCAGATGAATCATACCTACGTCTCCTCTGTTTGCTGCTATGTTTCTTGACAGCATCTGAATCGGAATCACTGCTGGTGTCCTTCCTTGATCTCTTTTTCTTGTTGCTACTTCTCTTCACATTCTTTCCCATCACTGTCTGTTTCTGATGAATCATATCTGGGCTTTTTCTCCTTGCGACTCTTAGATTTACTTTTCCCCCTACTATCTAGCTCTCTTTCGCTTCCACTATCTGATGATGAAGACTCAACTTTCTTCCTTTTGTGTTTATCTTGAAGCTTTTTCCCTTCAGTGTTTCCTTGCCCTGAGGCTCATCTTCATCATCATAACCAACATCGACTTTTTCTGGCTCCTTAGCACCTTCATTTCGACCATGTTTTTGCTCTTTTTTGGTTGATCATCCTTTATCTCACCTGGTTCTAGTTCAAGAGCATCTTCTGGCCCAGATACAGTGATACCGAGAGCAGCCCTCAAAGTTTCCATTTGTTTCTCCTTTCTAGCAGCTACTTGATGTGTCTGTGTTTCTGAAACCCTGAAGCAGACAAGAAAAACATTTTTCAGGTACCATGATGTATACATAACAGCACAAACAAAGGAGACCAATAACAATATGAATCAAGGGCATGCAAATTGCAAGGCTCGGCCAACATCAAGTACTAAAAATGACAAAAATACTACTAGGAACGGCTAACATATACTTTTATTTCATGTTTAAAACATAAATAAAACCAAAAAGAAATAAGAAATCAGCATAACAATAGACAGTCGAAACATACTTTTCACTGGACACACCGCACCACCACTTGCTTCTAAAGCAGCTGCAGCCATCAATGTACTCCTAGCCTCTTCAAGCTTCTCAGCAATCTCAGCATCCGTATACCCTTGATCAACAAGCTTATCTTCAAGCACCACAAGTTTTAGTTCAATTTGCCTCTTCCTATCATGCTCTAAAATATCTTTGTTAGCTCTTTTACTCACACCAGCAGTGCCTTGATCATCTTCAAACCCTTTAGAGTTCTCAGCTACTCTCCCAGTCTTCGGCCTGACAAAAAACTTGTTTGTCTGAACATATCCATTTGTTCCAGACCCCCTAGCTGTTTGCAGCCCAATACCGTTGTACATCTTGTACCTTCACTGCTCGGAAACAAAACATAAAAATGTTAACCCTAAATCTCTTCGCTTTCAAATTACACTAATGCCTTAGATCTCAATCAATAATCAATCAAGAACATGCTATCTTAACCAAACAATTTATCGAATTTGTATCACCAACAACAACATCATATAACAATCCAGTCGCCGCTTTGAAACGCTTCAAACATACAACACAAATATGAATACGCTACAGTTAACATATAAAAGGACAATCAATAAGAATTTGAAATTCAAATTAGGGTTAACAAAGACCCGAAGAAGGAATTGATTGAGATCAAACCTGAAATTCGAAGACGTTGAGAGGCTCCGGCGTCCAAGTAGTTGTGGATCTACCGCTGCCGAAGTAGATCGGAATTTCGAAGAAGATGGGATTAGGTTTGGAGTGATATTGGGCCGTGATGGGTCGAACAACGTGGAGACGAAGCCCAGTTTCGTTGCGTTTGATTTTTTGTGTGCAGAAAATGCTTTTATCACTAATCTTTAATTTGTATTAATAACTAAATAAATATTTTATATTTTATTTTCCATTCATCTGGTCATAGAAAAATCGGACCCAGATTCCGTATTTCGCAGCTATTTGCACTTTGGACTCCATTTTGTCTTATTATCAACAATGAGATGTATTTATTGAATCAGAGAATATCTCAATGTCGAGAATGGATATAAATGTCATAGTAACTAACTATTATAACAATGGCCAACAGAGTGGTGCTCTGTTGGTTGAGAGACCTAACAATTTTTCTCAGATTTTTCTGAGGCTTCATTCCTCCCGTCTGCGCGCGTGCAGGCTGTTTATTCTTCCCGTCTGTGCGTGGAAGCTGTTGATTTGATGTCCTATGGATGCTCATTCGATGTCATTGTTTACATGAAGATAAGTGAACTTTGTTGGTCATGACCTTAGTTGAAAGCAGCCAGCTTAACTCCAGTCATTGACAGCTGATGGTGCACCAACATGAGAATGAATGTTTCCATCAGGAGAGTTGCCACCAAGTGCAAAAAGTGGAACTTGTAAAATTGGCTTCAAATCTAATAACAATCATATCATGATTTCTCTACTTATACATTTTCTTTGAATTTTCTTTAAATTACATGTTCACGCATTCAAATGAGGTTAAATTTATGAATAGTTTTTGATAAATTATAATATAATGGAATAAGATTGAGAGGGACGATAAATTTTTGTAAGATTAAGTTGGTTTTTAATTAAACTATGTGGTTGAATTTGTAAAAAAACACGAGCGGTTGGATATGAAGGTTATTTTTAGATTAAATCTCAGATTATTAATAATCAATGTTCGAAATTATTTCTCACCGTCTCACAAATATTTATTTGTCATTCTCAATCTCTTCCCCTAACATAATATATTGTAAAAAAATAGGTTTTAAATTTTTTATATTTTTTAAAACAACAATTCCACAACAATATAAAATTCACAAAACAACCAATAAACCCTAATAGTCCACCAGTTTCGGCAGGTACATCAAGTCGAAACTTTTCATCTTCCCATCTCGATTCACTCTTTTCTCAATTTGGGTATCTGATAAATTTCCCTGTTTCTGTCTGTCGATCAAGTTGTCGTACGTGATTTGTATGAACTGATCGATTCGTTCGTTATTGGGGTGCTGCGAAGATGAGTGTTGAGACTGAGAACACTCATCACCAATCTGAAACTGAAGGCACCGCCAAAGGTGTTGCTGATGCCTTCTTGAATCAGTACTATGAAGTTTTGGGAAGCCATCCGGAACTTGTTCACAAATTCTATGTCGAGTCTAGTGTCATTAGCAGACCTGCTGCCGATGGATCCATCTCATCCGTCACAACCTTGAAAGTATGCATTTTTATTAAATCTATTCGAATTTTGATCTTTCAGAAATTTGAATTTATAATGATAAGTCAGTTTTGACTGATTATTGATGTTATATTTGGTGCTGGGTTGTAAAGTTGAGATTTTTAGGGGTTTTGAAAAGTGTGTTGTTTGAATTCTGTGGGGGGATTAATGATTGTATTATGCTTGTTTGTGGACAGGGAATCGATGAGCTGATTCAGTCTTTGTATGCTGAGGGAGAGAGCTATGTGGATATTGTAACTGCAGAGGCGCAGTTTTCGTACGGCGATGGGCTTGTGATTTTGGTTAATGGATTGATAGGAAGTGAGGGGTTGAAAACAAGTTTTTCTCAGATGTTTTTCCTGGCGCCAAGAGAGGGGTTATTATGTGCTGAATGACATGTTTCAGTATAATGGAAAGAGGTTAGCGCGTCTATTGTTGTTGAGAAAGAATTGGGTTCTGCTGTTGCTGAGGAATCAGGTATTTTTATGAGCTGGATTTTGGCGGTTGTTACCTTTGGCATTTTCTTTGGTGAGTGTTTTGTGTTGACTTTCCCAATTTGTACGCAGAGTTAAAGGCTGTGAATGTGAGGGTTGAGAATGGGAAGAAAGAGACTGAATCTGCTGTGGTTGATAAAGGAATTACTAATGAGCCTATGACATCACTAGAGGACAAAAATGTGGCAATGAACTCGGCCAAAGCTAATGGTCAGTCTAACGGAAAATTGTCTTATGCATCGGTTATAAAAGCACCTGCCTCGTCTACTCCTGCATCCCAGACTACCCCCGTTGCACCCAAGCTAGTTCTAAAAGCACCTCAAATTTCATCACCAGTCGCTGTTGCTCCATCCCTAAGTAGCATTGTTGTCAAAGAGCCTTCAAACAATGTTCCAGTATCTCAAAGCGATGACAAGAAGCTTTCACTACCTAACAAAGAAAATGGCCAAAAAGGTTTGATTTTTTTCATTTAATTAAACTACATGTCATACCAATGTCCTTATCATATCATGTTTTCGATTATTTTGCTTTTGATAATAGATGATGACCGATCTATATCTGTCTGGGAATTACCTTTGTCGATAAAGCCTTTTCAGCTTGATCGAAGCTTCAGTAAGAATTTTGGCCCTGTTAAGCAACGAGGCATCCAAATTAGAAATGCTCAGGGAAAGGTTTGCATCATAATTTATGCTCGATTTTCTTTGTTTAGCTTAGTTCACTAGTCTCATATTTGTATATCATATGCAGAATGGGCCTATCTGCTATGCCTTTATTGATTTGAGTCTGCCAGTTCTGCTGAGGCTGCCATTAAGGTATTTTTCACATGTTCAATAACTCAAGTTAAACTTGTCCAGCATCACTATCATTCGTGTGGTAAAAAATGACAGTTGTTGATCTTATTTACCGAGTACTCTTAATATCCCTATCCTTATGCTTCGACATTAGTCTGTCATCTGGTTCTCACTCCTGTACAATCTTTAGGCATCACCTGTCTCTATTGATGGCCGCCCTGTTGTTGTGAAAAGGAAGACAAACAAAGGTAAGTAATCAGCATTGCACACTTAAGTTATTTGCTGTATATTACTAGTTTTCATTGATATATTTCTAGTGCTAATTGTTAGCTTCCTCCACTGCAGGCAAAAGCAACAGCAAGTCAAGAACTGGTTCTTCTCCTCAGAAAGACAACAAAAGCCGAGGTCATGGCAGACACAGAGATGCTTCTCAAGACAGTAACAACGCTGGCCAAAGAATTGAAAATGGCAAAACCAACAACAGAAGTAATGGGCACATTAGCTATGAACACGACAAAACTAGTACTACGCCTGCTGCCCCTGCCAAGCCTGAGATCGACGAAGATGGCTTCCAAACTGTTTCTAGAAACGGAAAGTGGAAGACGCATGGGAATTGACCTCTGCTGAGCTCTCTCCATCCCCATTTTATCGCGGAATTTCCAGATTCTTTATAGACAGATTTTACATTTATTTTGAACACAAATACATCCCATCTTGCTCTGTCTTTAGGTTTTGCTTCAAATTTTGTCGCACACTAGACATTTATCTTCTTAAATCTTCTTTTTATTACCAATTACCCTTCTAGATGGATTAAAAAAATTCTTTTCAATTTTAAGAAGATTTTGACGGACGATTTTTTGAGTAGTTAATATTTCTATTTATAATTTTCTTCATTTGTAATTGCATTAACTTGTTCGAATAAATATATATAATTGAAGAATGAAACAACTTGCAGATTTTAAAAAACAGCGTCTAGTCACTGGAATCAGATCTAGTGCTACGAGCTGCCAAAAACTGCGAGTTAAAAAAACGATGTCGTTTGGTCTTAAAAGCGATGTCGTTTTGACATAGGGGTCATTTTACAATTATAGGGTTTTAGATTAAACTACGTAATTTTATTTAAACTATATAAAACTACGTTACTATTGAACTTGCAGCACATGGCAGCACTGAAAGTGGCTGCACCGAATCCAGTTGACTAGTCACTGTCGCATGTTATTGGATGATTTGTCCATCCAGTGGTGGTAGGTTGGACCCCACTAACCACTAGCCCACGTGTTCTCAGCTCTTAATTTCTCGCCACGTGAAAGAATCTGATTACATCGTTTTGATCAAAATATATAAACAAATGCAACTTATGCAAGTTGTATTCCGGATGGGACCCAGTTAAGTTGGTGACACGTGTGGAGAAAGATTGACTTTTCACCTAACTATATGTTGACTGTTTCTTGGTTTGTTAACGACATGTTTGGCTTGTTAATTCGATTTTCTAAATAAACGTTTTTTAGTTATGAAGTTTTTTTTTTGATGAAAGTTATGAATTTAAAGTTACCATAATTGTGAATAAAACGTTTCATTAAATTGGAAGTTGAAATTCGTCAATAGAGTTAGGATCTAAAAGAACATCAATTTCATGTAAGACTAAAGGACGTAATTTCATTCGTTGATTTTGATTAATCAACGGTTGAGATTAAATTTATTTATTGATTAAATCGGGCGGTTGAGTTTGCAAAATACACGGGCGGTTATATTTGGTGATTTCTTTTTCTTAAATCTCATCCGTTAGATTTTTAATAATGAACGATCGAAATTGTATCTCACCGTCCTACAAATAAAGTGTCATTCTTGAACCTTTCTCTTCGTCAATAGTGACGTGAATGTAATAATAGCATGCACACAAGTGGCCAGCCAAACAGTGCCTAACTACTTTAAAGAAACGCGTCGGTAACTGAGTCGCCCTGTCACGTTGTCAAAATTGTCAGGCATCGATAGTCAATGATCTACTAGACACGTGGCTATTAGATCGACATTTATTTTCAAACCTACGTGGCGACACGTCCTGTTTCATTCCCTTTCCGACACGCGTCCCATAGTTTCTCATGAGATTATTCCATCCGTTTTCTTATTACTTTCGATATTTTGATGATATGGAATGATCCAGAGGCACTACCAATTTTTGTAATAGAGGAGTATAATTTTAATTGTAGATTTGATTATTTCGACGATTAAATTAAATTTTTTTTTAATTAAATAAAATATTGAATTTACAAAAAATAAAAATGATTAAATTTGACAATAATAATAATTAACAATTGAAATTGGGCGTCACCTTATACGTCATTCTCAAAACCTTTCATGATATAATTAAAAAATATATTGCGATATTTATAAGGTTTATGTTTTCTTCACAAAAAAGATTTTTAATTCATAATAATTAAATATACCGAGTAAAGTGAAACCGGCCCACTGGTGTGAGACACGTGTTGATCTAGGTTGCTCAGATTAGCCACATGGCTAGTTAAAGGGTAGTATTGTCATTTCGTGTCGAAACGTAACATTTTTTCCATTGAATTTGCTTCATCTTTCTCTCTCTAAACTCTTCTTCTCTGTTTCACATTTCCTCTGTTTCTGATTAAATTTGCTCTGCTAAGATTCTGCAGAAAGTCGTAATCTTTCGCTTCAATCGTTCGATTGCATTAATGGGTCTGTTGAAAATCTCACAATATTTAATATTTTGATCCGTTTGGAGCAGTTTGGTTTTATGTATGATGAGGTAGAATCAGCAGTAGCATGATGGAGAGGGTTAGTTACTTTTGAAGTGATTGAGATTTTGTTAGGGTTTGGTTCGTCGAGGTATTGAATGGGAGATGCGAGTAACGGAAGCGGTGGTGGAAGCAGCAGAGTTGCTCAATCATGTCAGTTGGAAAAGTACCCAAAAGATCTGTTACAGAGGCTGATGTCAACGACGGCGGGCGGTGGCCATGGCGGTGGTGGTAGTAATCTAGGGTTTATAAAAAGGGAGGGTGAGGAAGAGCGGGTGGAGGGTTCAGACGAGTTAGAGCTAAATCTAGGGCTTTCGTTAGGTGGTAGATTCGGCGTTGATAAGTTTCAGTCGAATAAGTTGATTAGGTCATCTTCGATTGCTACAACGTTGCCGGTTATTAGACAATCGGATGTGGCGGTTGTGAGGAATGTGTCGTATCCGACGATTGTGAGAACTTCATCGTTGCCGGCGGAGACAGAGGAGGAGTGGAGGAAGAGGAAGGAGTTGCAGACGTTGAGGAGATTAGAAGCGAAGCGGAGGAGGTCGGAGAAGCAGAAAGGAAGTGTTTTTATAAATGTGAATGCAAACCCTAATTTGAGTAAAGATGGGAATTGTTTGGATGATGAAAAGCGTGAGATTGAAGTTTCTGGTGGATTGAATTTGAGGGACAAGCAGTATATGATTTCTGCTTTGGCTAATTACAAGTCTGGTTCTTGGGTGGGACGGCCGTTAGGGCTGCCGAATTGGACGAAGAAGAGCGGAGGAGTTGATCTGAGTGGGGTAGGGAAGAGTGGTGGTATGGCTAATTCTGGATGTATGCCGCAGCAGCGGGATTCACAGGGATCGGCGGAGTCGCAAGGGGGGTGTTCGCCGGGAGTGTCTGAGTTCGAGAGTAAATCAATTCAAGGTACTGTCCTATGTTGCTTTGTTATTAGTATTGGTTGTTCAAGTACTGCAAACATTGGATTGAAGCTAGTTTAATGTGCTTCAATGACCTTGTGAATTGTGATGCTCTGAATAATGTAGCCTTGGTGTTTTCTGTGATCGTTATTTTGATGAGTTACACTTGGGTACTTTCTTCATAAATGCATCTCAGCATCTGAATTAAGATTTCAGTTGGAGGTGATGTAAATATATAATGCCTCAGTGGCATGTTAAGACTTCTATTTGAAAAATGTTTTCAAAATCTTGTGTTGGGTGTCGAAGGTTTCTTGTATTTAGGATCCCTCTGATGTGCTGTATTTCCCTATATGCCATTGTCACAGTTATTGGTTATTGCCAAATTGATATATCTATACTTCAAAGCGTAATAACAGCCAACTCTCTTTTGCTCTAGCAAAAATTAAATGCAGCATGAGGCCATTTCCGCCGTCTTATAGCTTTAAGCTTCAGTTGCTTTTTGATGGGCTATGAAAATATTGATGTATTGATCTGGTATTTGGCAGGAACTAGTAGTGCCGGTGAAGCTAAAAGCACAGGCAGCAATCACTCGTTGCAAGAAAAAACAATCAGGAAGTCGCAGGAGCAGCAGATCCAACACAACCCCAGTCTAATAAAAACTCTTGTAGAACATCAGCCTCTGGATCAGCCGAAAATCCTGCTAAAAGACCTGATTCTCGGTATAAAGGCAAGGAAGTAAGGAGCAATGGGATGGGTGAAATGCCCTGCGTATTCACTACAGGAGATGGTCCAAATGGTAGGAGGATAGACGGAATTTTGTACAAGTATGGTAAAGGCGAAGAAGTACGTATCATGTGCGTCTGTCATGGCATCTTCCTCTCTCCGGCTGAGTTTGTCAAGCACGCCGGTGGAACAGATATTGATCACCCTCTGAGACATATAGTCGTCAACACTTCGGCCACTTCCTTTTCGTAACTGCTAGAAAGTTTGGACCGAAATGGATCAATCTCCATATTTTTAACTGTTTTAGATCAATTTTTTCGAAGAATTCTTGTGTATGCTAAATTAGTGTTGCTACTAGTTTGAAGTAAGCCATTCTGAGGTCAGATTTGTCCAGCTTAGTTTTGTCAACTTCACACTTCTCAGCTTGTTGATTTTTGTCATCATGGGCCGTTAATGGGCTTTTGAATAAACGACACTTCAGGCCCAATTAAAATGATTGGGCTTCAAGGTCCATCGAGTCCGACTCGATGGAGGGTTCAATCCGAAGTGTCCGAGTCGACTCAGTGCGAGAATGGCGCAATCGATATCCACCGGAGCGGCTCCGCAAGTTCCGATTTTGACCTCGAGCTTTACTCATCCTCGTAATCGTATTCAGCTATGCTTTCCGGTGAGCCGAACGCGAAGATTAAGACGGGAGATTGTGATTGTGGCGTCGGTGAAGCCGAGGAAGAAGCTGGAGAGCGAGAAAGCGGAGGCGGAGGATTTGGTTCGGAGTATCATGTGGAATTTCAGTGACCAAAAGCCGTTGCTCTCCACGCTTAATAAGTATGTTAAAGTAGTCAGATCTCAGCATTGCTTTCTTCTCTTTGAGGAGCTTGGAAAAGGCGAAAAGTGGCTCCAGTGTCTTGAGGTATGCTTCAATTTCATTGTTCATAATTTGATTTTGATGGTTATTGAGTGCTTAATCGAATTTTTGGTGTCATTTTGACTTGAAAATTTGAATATAGTCGTGCATTTTCAGGTGTTTAGATGGATGCAGAAGCAGAGGTGGTACATGGCGGATAATGGTGTGTATTCGAAGCTGATATCGGTTATGGGAAAGAAAGGTCAAACACGTATGGCAATGTGGCTATTTTCTGAAATGCGTAATAGTGGTTGTCGTCCTGATACGTCGGTGTACAATGCGCTTATTAGTGCACATCTTCAGTCGCAAGATAAAGTGAAAGCTTTGGGTAAAGCGATAGGGTATTTTGAGAAAATGAAGGATATTGAAAGATGCAAGCCTAATGTTGTTACGTATAATATTCTTCTGAGAGGTTTTGCTCAAGCTAAAAATGTGGAGAAGGTTGATTTTTGTTTAAGGATTTAGAGGAGAGTATGATTACCCCAGATATTTTTACGTATAATGGTGTGATGGATGCCTATGGGAAAAATGGGATGATTAGAGAAATGGAATTAGTACTTACTCGTATGAAGAGCAAAGAAATCAAGCCTGATTTGATAACTTTTAATCTGCTCATTGATTCCTACGGAAAGAAACAGGAGTTTGATAAAATGGAACAAGTTTTTAAGAGCTTGATGCGGTCCAAGGAAAAACCTTCTCTTCCAACATTCAACTCAATGATTACAAATTATGGTAAGGCAAGACTTCGAGAGAAAGCAGAGCAAGTTTTCCAGAAGATGATAGATATGAAGTACACTCCAAGCTACATAACTTATGAGTGTCTTATCATGATGTACGGGCATTGTAATTTTATTCCCAGAGCTCGAGAGTTGTTTGATGAAATGGTTGCATCAGGGAGAGGTGTAAAAATCACAACATTGAATGCCATGCTCGATGCGTACTGCATTACAGGGTCACCTGATGAAGCTCATAAATTATTTGTCAAGGCCAGAAGCATTGGCTTGCGCCCTGACGCATCTACTTATAAACTACTTTACAAAGGGTATACTAAATCAAACACAAAAGAGTGTTTGCAAGAACTTCTCAAATTCATGGATAAAGATGGAATTGTTCCCAATAAGAAGTTTTTCTTGGAAGCTCTGGGAGCTTTTGGTTCTTCGGCACCAGAGTCTGCTAGTGGTTAAAAGGATCTCACACAACTAGAGTAAGTCTATTATGCTGCACAGGACAAGCTGCGATGGAACAATGTTGCCACTTGGACCAATTGCACTCTCTTCTGTTCTAAGATGGGTCGTGTTTTGGAAATTATCTTATAAGATGTTGAGTTAGAGAAAGAATGATCGGCTTAAACTTGATGGATAAAGATGGTAGTCTTGAAGCGACTATTAATCTGTTGAGATGCTACATTTTTGAGATGAGAATGCTAGGATGTCCCGTGTGCCTCTTCTCTGTTGCTGTTAGTCGTTCAATCCGAATCTGTTTTCTGATAAAGTTTGTCAAAAACAAGCCATCAGGTATAAACAGCTGAATATTATTATTTGACTTGCAGTCCTGACTCGAGCCAATTATGAAACAAATCTTACTATAGAACAGAACAATATACAATGTGAAGCTGCAAGATTTATTCAGGGTCAGATCTACTTAAACAATAATGCAATAGATATGTAGGGATCCTAAAAATTCCACTAATCCGAAATGTAAGGCAGAGCAGATAAGTTTTATGGCTGGCTCCTGGATAATAACTATATTATTATATTTGGCTGTTTCTACTCAGTTTGCCTTTAACCCTTTGGTGGAAACTATGCAAAGCATGGTGAAGGAATTCAGGCAGAGTCTGCCCAGATGAGCTCAGAGCTGGCAAACACTCCAAGTAATCTCCAAGTGCACTCTGGCTGTTTGGTGTGTAGTTAGTATTTTAGACATTTGAATGTCTCGCAGCGGAGATGGTCACATACTGGTGTATAAATCTGGTATTATTGTCAGCCTGATAGAAAAAGGATGAGATGAAGATCCAAGGTCAGTAAGATAATAAAACACACCAAGTATACTTGATACATGAGTAAAAGCAGGAAGGCTTAGAATCCAAATAAAAATGGAACATATTATGGTTTGAGTTGTAGAGAGTTAGTTTGGGACACCATCATCAATTTGATTTATCAGTTGAAAATTTGTACTTTTAAAATTTTCTTTTGATGCACAAATTATGTCTTTTAACGTTTGCACAAATATAAATTCGATTGTGCATACAGTTAAGTAAAATATACAGATAATTAAAAACTCAATTTGTATGTGTGCACTGCGTAAATGAACTCGACTCATGGTTGTGTAACAAATAATTTGAGGTTATTAGTGAAAGGTTAGTTTCTCATAAACTCTTTCTTTATCATAAATCAAACACGGTTTGACTCTAACAATAAGTACCAAGTATGTTACTTCTGATGGGTGTAACGAAAAAATCTTGTTTTTTGAAAAAAAAAGTGAATGAAAAGTTAAAAAGAAAAGCTATGGAGAGGAAAGCAGTGTAAAGAGTCACCATTTTTGGACAATGCTTTGACATTGACATTGTTACTCTTATTGCTACCACCACTAAAACCCTCTTCATATTCTGAAAGTGCCTTTCAATTTACAAGCAAGATCTGAATCTTAGTAACTAATGTCCGTTTAATGGACACCTGCCCTGACTTTACATGCACTTGCATGACTTTGTATTGGCTTGTATAATTAGTGATGGTTTTAGGTGAAAAGAGTTGAAACAGTACATCTACTAACCATCACTAATTGTACAATTATGTTCTAATCATGTTTCCTAAAGCCTTCCTTTCCAGCTTTCTTTATTTTAGTTCACTTGCATTACAAGTGACACAACACACACCTCTTGCTAGCTCCTACTCACTTGTCTGTTCCTACTCCTGTTTTCAAATTCTTCTATATATTAGAAAGCATGCATATACCATATTGAAGGAAGTTTGAGATGGGGATTATTAGTGGGACTTTGAGTACTTACTTGACTTGGTTAACAGTGGGCAGAAAACCAAAGAAGAGAAAGCAGTTACAAACTGTGGATCTTAAGGTCAGGATGGACTGTGATGGGTGTGAACTCAAGGTCAAGAAATCCCTCTCCGCACTAGACGGTGCGTTACATCGGTTATAAGTATCTTTTACTTTCAGTTATAAGGTATTTATATTGTGTATCTTGTTGTTTGCAGGAGTGAAGTCAGTGGAGATTAACAGGAAGCAACAGAAGGTA